>SSNQ01034641.1:121904-124404 GCA_006942095.1 Nothobranchius kuhntae
GGAGTTTACTTCACACTTTAAAACAGAAGAAATCGTTTTATATAGTCAGAAATTAAATAGACTAAACATCTCCGACCCTTACCGTGCCCCTGGGATACTTTTTAAAAACGCCAGAAGCTGTCGGAGCAGACTTCTTACCGGCACAACACCGGACCTGGCCGGGGAAACCCCTTGGGATTCCCCCGGCCGGAGGAGCTGGGGAGAAGGTCTGGGACTCTCGACTCTACTGGCCGCTCCGACGCCAGAAGCTGTCGGAGCGGGCTTCTTACCGGCACAACACCGGACCTGACCGGGGAACCCCTTGGGATTCCCCCGGCCGGAGGAGCTGGGGAGAAGGTCTGGGACTCTCGACTCTACTGCCCGCTCCGACGCCAGAAGCTGTCGGAGCGGGCTTCTTACCGGCACAACACCGGACCTGACCCAGGGAACCCCTTGGGATTCCCCCGGCCGGAGGAGCTGGGGAGAAGGTCTGGGACTCTCGACTCTACTGCCCGCTCCGACGCCAGAAGCTGTCGGAGCGGACTTCTTACCGGCACAACACCGGACCTGACCGGGGAACCCCTTGGGATTTACCCGGAGGAGCTGGCTCCGGCGGCTGGGGAGAGGGAAGTCACGCTACTGCCCCCGCAACCCGACTCCGGATACGCAGATGAAAATGGATGGATGGACGGACAAATAACAGATTTACACGTAAGTAGTCTCGGTGAGACAGATAATAGCAATCCAAAGTGCTTTTTATGTGTGATCTGACAATTGATCAACCATTGCTTAAAAATTAAATACAGCTTAGCCGGTTAATTGCTGTGATCATAAAACACGTAAACGGCAGCACGCAGAACTCACGAGGCAACGTTTTACGTGATGTTTACTTGCTGCTATGAGTAATAAGACAGAAAAAGCCACGCCAAAATAAGTTTAGGAAGCCCACTAAGAATCATAATAAAAGCATTCAAAATAAATACCATACACAGTTGAGGAAACGTTGGTTTAAGTACCTGATATGAAGCGGTCGCTGCATAAGTGAAAACCTTTACTCTCGGGATCCCACAGCTTCATTTTCACCCGGTCACTAGGGCGTTTTATTACAATGATCCAATATTTGCGGCGCTCCGGATCTTAAGCAATCCTGTAGATGACTCATTCCTTATGTCGTCCGCGTCTGTTCTGCATCCTGGGGCACAACAGGAATCTACCATATTTCCCGTTTGATTGAGTTTTCTGACAATAACAAATAGTCCAGCTGCCGGCTTCTGCATGCCAAATGGCACCGTTTCGATTTGAACTGTTGCATGCTGGGAGAAGTGACGTCAACTCCCGGAGCTCTATAGGCGGATTGGTGCTGTGTGGGCGTATCTAGCCTGTTTTGGGGGGTTTCTGAAGCACCCCTTAATTCATTAGCCTGGCCTGCCAGACTCGTCCTCTGTTTAATTCTGCACAGAGAAAGAGTGTGGTTACTCACAGGCAGAGAGGCACTTGAGGGGCGGGACTAGACCACTCAAAAATAACCAATCAGAAAAAAGACGGAAATGCCGCGCGATGCTGTAGTTTAGCTGTAGTAAAAAAATGTGTCTGGCAACGGCGCAAACATCTTTTTAGCGCTTCTTCTTGAGGTTTTAAAGACATTTAAGTCATTCAGAACAGAGGAAAGAGCCGCAGCGAACTCCGCTTTAGTCGCCATGTTCACGACAAACTCGGCGTTGTGGTGTGTGACGTACGCTGCTCAGCGCTGATTGGCTCGGTTAGAATTCTCAGGGGGCGGGGTTATTTGAACAGGAGACTTCCCAGACCCTTTCATGTACAGAATTAAACAGAGGAGGAGTCTGGCAGGCCAGCTTCCCTAAAGTTTGACATTCATTTAATTATCTATTAATTTTACAGTTTGTGGTGATTTTAACACCTTGATAATAACTAAAAACCATACAATAAGTCAAAATATTATATTTTAAAAACTAAAATACAGCTAATCTCCTCCGTCTCAAACATGGTTTGACCCTGCTCACCTTTCCAGACTCGGCTCTGAGGCTCTGAGCCTTCCTGAGTGGCTGATATGCTGCCGTTAGGGTGACCAAGGCTCCTGCCTTCTGTGGGACAGTCCTGAATCTACATTACTTTTCTCAGGTTTTGCTAATTGAGACTCTGTCCGAAATTTTTGACTGTCTCCCATTTCATCTTTGAATTTTATAAACTGTGAAGTGAAAAAAGCGGCTGTCAATCAAGCTAGGAGGCGGGACTTTGACGCAGATCCGGAGCGCGCGCCGCTCACGAACCTCCAAACCAAAAGCAAACGACAGAGTGATCCTGGACCAATGGGAGATGAGCATGGTGGAGAAATGATGTTACAATAGAGACTGAAGGGTTAAGCTGCTCAGGTTCCTCAGTAATGATAAATAAATGATAAATGATCCGCACTTGTAGCGCCTCTCAGAGTAAGGACTCCAAAGTGCTTTACACTACAGTGTATCATTCACCCATTCACACACACATTCACACACACATGATG
>SSNQ01034641.1:129404-136610 GCA_006942095.1 Nothobranchius kuhntae
CGGTCAACCCCAATGGCTCCATGACAGCCTGAAGCTAGAAACTCTGTATGCTGTGTGTGTGTGTGTGTGTGTGTGTGTGTGTGTGTGTGTGTGTACTGGTGGTTGCAGTGAAGCAGTGTTAATTTTGTTGACAAAATAATTTTGTATTCTCATTGTGATGAATCCATTTTTGTTGACTAGAACAAAACCAAAATGAAAAGAAAGACGCCAATAAAGACTAAATTACGAATATTAATCGACATTTTTGATGGCAAAGAAAAGACGACATTGAAATTTGTAAAAAAAACAAAACAAAAAAAAAATCCATTTAGAAAATGGAAAAGATGAAAGGACAAAAAAAAAAAAACCAATCAGCCAATGGAACAGGTGGGATTAGACAAAAAATGATCAGATCAGATTCCAGAGCCGGCCTCTGTTGGAACAAACTATTGGTAACTAGATATCATGTGCCTATGCCGGTCACAGTTATGGAGAAAATGTCCGAGGCTGGAAGTAAAAGCACACAACCATCTCAAAAGTATTTGTTTGGTGAGTATCACAGACATACGTATATAATTCTGAATGTAGGACCGCCCATTTCTCTTATTTCTCTAAATAAAGCCAAATCTGGATTGTTCCCATCACTGCCTTCTTGGCCTTGTCTTGTCACATCACACCCAGACAATCCAAAAATGAGAAAAGAGTTGGAGCTGAGAGTGGGGCTGTGAGGGTGGGAGCAAATTAACCATTGAAGCTACTAGCTAATTGAGCTAACCCCAGAGCTAAGGCGGTGCTAACATCGACTGCTTTCGTGTTTGACTTCCTTTCCAGCTCAATGAGCTTGACGTGTTGTGGAAGTGTAGCGCGTAAAAACGAACTCAAAGCATTCATTTAGTGGAGTGACACAGCCTTACGCTTATGGCACACGCCCACGGCTGATGGAAATGCCCATTCCACTATGTGTCAACAGGGGGCTAACTGCTGTGCTTTGCAAACGTTTGACAATGCTTATGTGTCTGGTGGAAAGACCAATCAATCCTGTATGGAGAGGGTCAATCTTGAAGGTGGAACTTTTAGATTTTTAAATATTTGAACTACGGAAACAGCTGGGTGAACTAGAAGCTCTAACAGAGTTAAGTTATAATTGGATAGTGGGTCAAATCAGACTGAGATTACACCATGGAGATGAAAACTAAACAGACTAATGTTTAGGCAGGGCAAAAGTGTCAAGAAGGTTATGGAGGCTCACATTATAGTAGGAGACAAAATCATCAAGGGACGAGGAGCTGTTCATGGAAGGAAAATCAGACATGGCAGATGAGATGATGTCAAGATTAAAATCATTATTTTCCTAAATGTAATGTCATGAGGAGTACAGGTGTTAGAAGCAGGCACAGTAACATTTAAGTGACAGTGTGTATTTTCCCTGGTGATAGGGGGCAGTTTATTTAAATCATTACAAGCAAGCAGTATTTTTGTGTTTAAGACATTACTAACGGATGGGCATTAGGGTAAAAAAATCCCTGGGAGCGCAACCTCCAGCAAAATGACAAGCACACCAGACCCCCTTGCATCACTGGCAGCGAGCAAAGAGGTAAATGTGTTAAACAGCAATGTTTATGAATGGAGAAAGTTTTGCAACCTCTTGTTACAAATCAGCAAATACATTTTGTCCTCATGGGCTCCTGTAGAAGGAAACATGGCATCTCCCAGAGATTTAGGGTGTTTCTCAATGCCAAGGCACCTCGCCTTGACGTCTTGGTCCCGCCCCGTTTGCCTAGGAGATACATCATCAGGAACCGCCAAGGCGTGTTCCAATGTTCATGTTCTACCAAGGCGTGTGTTCTCCGTTTGTTAGCTGTTTAGCTAGCTGAGCAAGGATACACGGGAGGCGTCTTGTAGCCTAGCCTTGGTCAAATATTACCCAGAACACACGCAGTATTTTCAAAAGGATGACGGATCAAAAGCCGGCAGCTACTTCAAGGGCAAACTTCAAGTAAGTCAGCTAATTTAAAATGTTTTTTTTAGATCCAAAGAAGTTAGCTATGGTTGGTTAGTTGCTTATTAGTTGCAGCTTTCTTAGGGGTACAAGAAATAACTTCTGGGTCGCTGCTGTTCACTGGCCTTGGTTGCATTGTATTCATAAGTAATTTTCTCTGTATTTCAATACATCAATATTGTAAAAAAAAGGAAAAGGAAAAATTGTGACATTCCTGTTTTTAAACTCAAACTTAACGAAACGTGTTTGTTAACTAATCAGGTACTTTCAGATCATGAATAACAAAACTACTTCATGTGACATTTTTTTAATGGATCAGTAACATACCGGTAACCTTTTGAGCAAACAGGAGCAGCTAACCTGTTCCTGTTCAGTCCCTGACCCTGTGCCCTGCTCTAAGCAGCAATGTGAGTTTTTATAGTGTTCAGCAGTTTTGTCACAAATGAACAAATATTTCCAAAAACTATGGAATGCCTTTTAGAGAACTTTAATCTTCTTCAGTGGCAGTTAATACAATGCCTTTCTAGTCATTTCTGTGTTGTGATCATTTTTCCAAACATTGGAAATAATTTTTTCATAAAATAAAGCTGAAGCTATTTCAATTCAATTCAATTCAAAAATACTTTATTAATCCCAGAGGGAAATTGATTGCTGAAGTAGCTCAGAATAATAATAATAAACAAGTCATCAAAGAGTTGTTGTATATTACAATGGCTGTTGGCAGGAAGGATCTCCAGTAGCGGTCAGTGTTGCAGCCAAACTGAAGAAGCCTCTGACTGAAGACACTCTTCCGTTGTCGGACAGTCTTGTGAAGAGAATGCTCAGGGTTGTCCATCATTTTCTTGATTCTCTGGAGAATCCTTCTTTGCATTATCTCCTCCAGCGGTTCCACAGTCGTCGCCAGAACAGAACCAGCCTTTGTTATTAGGCTGTTGAGCCTTTTCAGGTCCCTGCTTCTGATGCTGCTACCCCAACAGATGATGGCTGAAGAGATTACACTCTCAACAACAGACTTGTAGAAGATCTGCAGCATCTTACAGACATTGAAGGACCTAAGCGTCCTCAAGAAGTGCAGTCTGCTGTGTCCCTTCTTGTAAACGGCTTCGCTGTTCTTTCTCCAGTCCAGTCTGTTGTCCAGGTGAACTCCAAGGTATTTGTATTCCTCAACCACCTCCACTTCTTCTCCCATGATGGAAACAGTGTTTGACTCCACCCTGTTTCTTCTGAAGTCTAAAATCATCTCCTTTGTTTTGTTCACCTTCAAGGTCAGATGATTGTTTCCACACCATGCCACAAAGCGCTCCACCAGCTCTCTGTACTCAGCTTCCTGTCCATCTCTGATACACCCGACAACTGCAGAGTCATCTGAGTATTTCTGTAGATGACAGGTCTCTGACTTGTACTGGAAGTCTGAGGTGTACAGGGTGAAAAGGAATGGTGAGAGTACAGTCCCCTGTGGTGCTCCAATGTTACTGATCACCTGGTTTGATGTGCAGTTCTTCAGCCTCACAAACTGTGGTCTGTTTACCAGGTAGTCTTTAATCCAGGCGATAGTTGAGGCCCCCACCTGTGTCTTCTGGAGTTTCTGGCAAAGTACATCAGGCTGGATTGTGTTAAATGCACTGGAGAAATCAAAGAACATGACCCTCACAGTGCTGCCTGCTTTGTCCAGATGACAGTGGGTTGGTTGAAGCAGCTGGATGATGGCATCTTCAACTCCAACTCCATGGCGATAAGCAAACTGCAGCGGGTCCTGATATGTCCTAGTTTCCTTATTCAGGTGGACCAACAGGAGTCTCTCCAGGACCTTCATGTGGGATGTCAGGGCAACCGGTCTGTAGTCGTCATTGACTGATGGGAGAGTTTTCTTTGGAACTGGAAACAAGGCAGGATGTCTCCCACAGGACTGGAACCTTCTCCTGGGCCAGGCTGAGGTTGAAGAGGTGCTGCAGAATCCCACAGAGCTGCTCGGCACAGGCCTTCAGTGCTCTGGGGCTGACACCATCTGGACCTGCAGCCTTGTTCCTGTTCAGTCCCTCCAGCTGCCTCTTCACCTGAAATAAATAAAATGCAAGCAAAATGCGATGAAAACACTAAATTCTAAACAGCTTGAACTGAAGTAAAAATGGAAAAACAGAAATAAGACTTCTTCCTGCGTTCCTGATTCATTTATTCCTTTTTATGTTTTATTTTTTATTTTTATTTTTTCTTGATCTGTGCTGCGGCTGCAACCTCAGCAATCAATCTGTGTACTTCCACAAGTTTGCCGTAAGATTTATGCAATTAATCAGATTTTTATTTACTTCCACAAAATTAATTTGAGATTAGATTTACAGAAACAGGATATCTTGCCAAAAATAATTAAAAATCCATCCCTCGTTAATTACAAGTCAGGCAGGATGGCGCTGGCTGCTTCCAGGTGAGCGACTTTCAAGCGCACGAGCTACTGGTAGCTCACGAGCGATGTGTTGGAGTCTCCTGCATTAGACTGTTCTGTGATAATTTCACCGTAAAATTCCTACAAATTGCACCTTTAATTACCACAAACACTCTGAACTACGTAAGCCCAAGCACCGCAAAATTTTTTCAAATTTTTATTTTCATAAAGGGCAACTTCTAATTAATCTACTAAATGAATTGCCCTAAAACAAGCTGTTGAAGAGTTAGAATTCCTACCAGTTTAACTGATGGGTTCTTTATGGGTCTAACCCTCTGGAGGCAGGCGTTGCAGATTTGCAACAGTTAAAACTAGAGGTGCTGAAAAAAATCGATTCAAGTCTGAATCGGTGAATAAAGATTCAGAATCGATTCACAAAGGTTCAGAATGGATTCCAAGAACTCAAATATTTAGCATGTTACAGGTTTGAGATGCACTTTTTTGATCTTTGTTAGGAGAGTCAGTACTCTGATTACTTTTGTGGTCCCATAAATTGAGATGATTTATGTTTGAATCTGCTGATAAGAGGGCACTTGAATGTAACTGTTTCCATACTCAGAAATTTGAGATATTCTCATATTTATTTTCTAAGCTGATAAATGAGTACTCATGATTACTCACGTAACTTGTTTCTACACATACTTGGAAAGTAGTTGACGTATTACTTTCAAAGCTACAGTTAGGTAACTACAGATCTGATATATTTTACAAGCTAAGCAAAAATAAATGTTGCCTTTTGGTCAAAAGATTGCTTCTGTTTAGTTTTAGAAGACATTCTTGTGTTTTCTGGACAACTTTCCATGAAAATACCAGGATTAAACGGCTCAACCACTTCACTCTCCTATAAAAGTTCCAAATTGGTTTTAGTCTGAACTGGTTTTGGGTGTAAGCCAGTGGAGGGCGCTGTAGTTACAGAGTGTCTTAAGTAGATCTGGGTAATGAGGCAGTCATCCCAACTTACTCTGCCTGAGGTCAGAGTGAACACATGAATTATTGGAACATCTCAGATGTTGAAGGAGGCTCCAGACACCAGGAAAACGATGTTCTGGAATGTTCTGCTTCTCTCAGACCAGCTGCTTCCATGTAGAACATCTTCATCTCTTCAAGAGGAGTTCCTCTGGTTTATCTAGTGAGTCGGTCCTCTCCATCAGCTCCAACAGTATTTGGAGTTAAAAGGAGGGGAGCTGCCACTGACAAGCAGAGGTTTGGACCTCATTCCCCTCTGCTCATGGCCAAAAACATTTAATCAGATCCATAATGATCATTCATAGATGATCATTGTATCTCCAGTCTTCAGATAAAGGCATGGCTGTCAGATGGCTTCCTGCTGCATGACCTGGAGAAAGGGTTAGGGTCTGGGGTCTTCCTTCATACCAGATCAGTCAGGTCTGAAAGAATCAGAACCACGGCCACGTCTAGCGTGTTTAATGACCATTACCGGTTGTGTTCCAGTTATTCAGACTTCACCACAGATCCACCCATCAGGATCTCCAGAACTCTGTTATCCATCAACCTGATGATGTTTCGATCTGACCTGCCAGAGAAGAGGCGGGTCTTTCTGCCTAATTCACTCCTCTCATCCACCAAGTCATGTCACAATTTGTCTCTCAGACGCTGGAGTCATTTTCATATCAAGCTAATCAGTCAGGTGTCTGTTGCTCCAGGAGGCTCGGTTAGTGCCGGTACCATCAGAACAACATGATTAAATGATGCATCACACTCAGTTTAGTCTGCAGAGATTTAGACAGGACAGGGTTTTTGGTCCCATCTGAGATAGATAAAAGTCTGATGGAATTTTCAGAAGATGTTCCATAGTCCAGGTCAGTCTGGGTCAGTCCAGTACAGGTTAGTCCAGGTCAATCTGGGTTTGTCCAGTACAGGTTAGTCCAGGTCAATCTGGGATTGTCCAGGTCAGTCTGAGCCTGTGAAGGTCAGTCTGGGTCAGTCCAGGTCAGTCTGGGTCTGTCCAGGTCATTCTAAGTCTGTCCAGGTCAGTCTGAGTCTGTCCAGGTCAGTCTGGGTCAGTCTGAGATTGTACAAGTTAGTCCAGGTCAATCTGGGTTTGTCCAGGTCAGTCTGAGTCTGTCCAGGTCATTCTAAGTCTGTCCAGGTCAGTCTGAGTCTGTCCAGGTCAGTCTGAGTCTGTCCAGGTCAGTCTGGGTCAGTCTGAGATTGTACAAGTTAGTCCAGGTCAGTCTAAGTCTGTACAGGTCAGTCTGAGTCTGGCCAGGTCAGTCCCCCTGAGCCTGAGATCAGTGGCTTTTGGATGACCTTCTTCACCACTCTCTCTTTATTCTGCTCTCGCCACTTATTCCACCTTCCTCAGGATCCACTGATTTCCCTAAGTCTGTACAGGTCAGTCTGAGTCTGTACAGGTCAGTCTGAGTCTGTACAGGTCAGTCTGGGTCAGTCCAGGTCAGTCTGAGTTGGTTCAGGTTTACTGGTTCCACGGCTACATGTTTGTTTTCCAACAAAACAGAACCCCTATCTGGTTCCATATTGACTCTGATTCACTGGATGAGGGCTGTGCAGAACTGGCAGACCTTCTGAGAGTTCTGGTTTGGGATCAAATCAGAGCAGAGCAGCAGGGGCAGGGGCAGATGAATCCTAACGGTTGTGCTAACGTTTTCAGATGGCGACATATTTATGTCCCCATAGTACAGTCTGTTGGGCTGCCTCTCTCACACACACACACACACACACACACACGCACGCACACACACACACACACACACACACACACACACACACACACACACACACACACACACACACACACACACACACACAT
>SSNQ01034641.1:161477-171477 GCA_006942095.1 Nothobranchius kuhntae
TTCAGTTCGTGTTGGGCAACGAAGGAGAGAGGACGTGTGAACAACCGCTAACGGGGAACGGAGCCCATGGGCTCAATCCCCCCCCCCTTCTCTCACGCTGTTTCTGCCACGCCAGGCAGAATAGCTGAATCGCAACTTCTAACGCAGACTCATTACTGAGTCTTTTGATTTCTGAGTGAATTAACTTAAGAAAGCGCGTCGACAAAACGCTTTACCATCAACGTGTACCGAGGGCAACTCTGGACCGGGTTTCGTTCGACACCTACGTCTCCTGTCAGCCGCCGGTGTCAGCTGGATGAATCACAACATCCTCCACGGCCCGGATCCGAAAGAGGGTCCACAAGAATTCGGTGAGACAGAACACGGTGTTTAGCGTTTGATGCATCTTTTCCAACTAAGAGCCTAAGTTTATTCAAACCATCACTTTTCACTCAGACACCTGGTTCTTCCCGAAGCAAAATCAGATGCACTCACGCATCCATCTCATCTCATATCACTCTCACATCACAACATTCTCAATCTTCATAAATTCATCAGAAGGTCTATTTGAGCCAGAACAGCATATCAACTGTTAAAGAGATTGTCCCACAAAGTTACCAATGTTGATTGTTATTTCCTGTTTGTCAATTTCACAATCATTAGTTTAATTTGAAGAATTAAAACTTTTAAACGTCAAACTGGTTTCCTCATTGAACTGAAACACAGACACTCAGATATTATCGGCATTTTATGGATGAAAACAACCTTTGAGTCTTCTGGACAATATAAAATTTGGTGATTGATTTATTAAAATTAATATTCCGAATTAATACGTAGCATGGTTCCTCTTTCATAAAAGAGCATAAAACCATAACGCTACAGTAGTCAAGGAGATCTATGCGTCGCTAATACCCATCACCTGCAGCTTCTCACCCTGCAGCAAAGGCGGAGTTGGCTTCCTGGATTAATTCTGAACTGCGCACTTTAAAACAGAACTCTAGGAAATTGGAGAAAACATGGTGCTCTATACACCACGAGGAGGCCCACTTATCCTGGAAAATTGTTTAGTGCTTAATAAGCTTCGACAACCTAGAACTGCATATTTTTCATCGCTAATTGAGGAGAATAAGAATAATGCTGAATTTCTTTTCAGTACAGTTGCTAAACTTACACAGAATCATAGCTCTGAACTATCTATTCCCTTAGCCCTCAGCAGCAACGACTTTATAGGATTTTTCACAAGTAAAATTAATTCTATTAGAAACAAAATCTTTAGCATCCTCCCTAATGCGATTTCTTCTTCCTCAGTGAGGCAGCATCAGAGGTAACTGTAGAACCTGATCTGTGTTTGAACCGTTTTGATCCAGTTGAGCTTTCAGAGTTATCAAAAATATTAGCTTCATCTAAACCTTCAACTTGCATTTTAGATCCAATCCCAACCAAATTATTTAAAGAAGCATTTCCTTTGGTTACTGCCCCCCATTCTAGATATAATCAATCTATCCTTAGTAAATGGATACGTACCACAAGATTTTAAGGTTGCTGTAGTCAAAGAAGCCTTCTCTGGATCCAGATGACCCAATGAATTATAGACCAATATCTAACCTTCCATTTTTATCCAAAGTCCTGGAGAAAATAGTGGCCATCCAAGTATGTGAGCATTTAAACACTAATGCTCTGTTTGAGGAATTTCAGTCTGGTTTTAGAGAGTATCACAGTACTGAAACTGCATTAGTGAGAGTTACAAATGATATTCTCATGGCCTCAGATAAGAATCTTGTGTCTGTTCTAGTCTTGCTAGATCTCAGTGCTGCCTTTGACACAGTTGATCACAATGTTCTTTTAGAAAGACTTGAACATGTTATAGGGATCAAAGGAACAGCACTAGGCTGGTTTAAATCCTACCTGTCTGACAGATTTCATTTTGTAAATGTACATGACAAATCTTCTTCATACCCCAGGGTTTCTTGTGGAGTACCACAGGGTTCGGTGCTTGGAGCAATTTTTTTTTTACTATATTTGTGCTTCCAATTGGTAAAATCATTAGACAGCATGGGATAAACTTCCACTATTATGCTGACGATACTCAGTTATATTTATCCATTGACCCTGATGAACCTAATCGGTTGGGTAGATTACAGGCTTGTCTTGAAGATATAAAAATTGGATGACTCAAAACTTTTTGCTTTTAAATCAAGACAAGACTGAAGTTCTCAACTTTGAACTGGAAATCCAGAAAAGGAAATTGCTTAGTCAATCACCTGACCTAACCAGCATTAAATTAGTCTCTGAGAACAAAGTAAAGAACCTTGGTGTTATCTTCGACCAGGACATGGCATTCAAATCCCACGTTAAACAGGTTTGTAGGATTTCCTTCTTCCACCTTTAGAATATTTCTGAGATTAGAAACATCCTTTCCAGGAGTGATGCTGAAAAAATAGTTCATGCATTGATTACCTAAAGACTGGATTACTGTAATCCATTACTATCAGGAAGTCCACAGAATGTAGTTAAAAGTCTTCAGGGGATCATCGGCTAGCACACTGCTGCTAACCGCTTAACATTCTCCCTCTTCAGATAATAACATTTGAATATCTTTTACATTGAATGTGCTACTACTAGTTCACCTATTGAATATATATAGATTCACTTAAAGACAATAA
Source organism: Nothobranchius kuhntae (assembly GCA_006942095.1). Lineage (NCBI taxonomy): Eukaryota > Metazoa > Chordata > Actinopteri > Cyprinodontiformes > Nothobranchiidae > Nothobranchius > Nothobranchius kuhntae. The sequence goes on from SSNQ01034641.1 coordinate 164,120, forward strand.
AGTTTATCTCTTACTAAATTGAATATTTACTAAGGAATCGTGACACAGCCATAGAAACATAACTTGGTTTGTGTGTGTGTGTGTGTGTGTGTGTGTGTGTGTGTGTGTGTGTGTGTGTGTGTGTGTGTGTGTGTGTGTGTGTGTGTGTGTGTGTGTGTGTGTGTCTGCTCTGTCTTCTCCATCCCCAGTGAGTCGTGGAGGATGGCTGCTTATGCTGAGCCAGGATCCTCTGGAGGTATCTTCCTGTTAAAAGGGAGTTTTTCTCTCCACTGTCGCTGCATGCTTACTTAGTATGAGGATTGCTGTAAAGACTCTGACACTAGTCATTGACTCAATGCATCCTGCTGGGTTCCTTATATTGGAAACGTTTTACTGATTGGCTTAATGAACTGACCTGTATTGGGCTGTTTATTGTGTGAAGGTCCTTGAGACGACTCTTGTCGTGTTTTGGCACTTTATAAATATACTTGAATTGAATTGAACTGCAGGTTGAATGAGTGATATCCTGGTATTGTAACGGGTGTGACAGGAGTACCAGCAGCACCGATATTAAACCGGTTTGTTGGATTGCAAACTCACAAAACATTTTTTGTCCCAATGACTTTAAATAAACCATAATTTGGATTTCTGATGTGTTGGATTTTCTTGGTCTGATTTTTGAAGACAAACAAACATACTCCTCCTCCACCATTTTTGTTTACTCTAAAGTCACGTTTGATCTTGTGAGATTTCTTGATATTGTTTTAGTGTGAAATCTGTTGATGTGTAGTTTTTGTCGTGCTTCTGCACACTGTTGGACAAAACTTGTGTATCTATAGTTTTTACTGTCACATTTGGGGTTTTTCATGCTTTGAAAATCATCCAACAATTTAGCTATGGTTATGTGACAACTGGGCCTAAGGGAACCTTTCAAGCTGCATGAAACACCTTAACGGAACCAAGACCAGACAATTTGGGCCCTAGGCCTTTTTTCTTTGGGCCCTGGCGCCTCCCAATTGGGGGCCTTTGGAGTTTCATGTTCCAAGTGCCAGTGATTGTTTGCATTCCCTGAGCACAGCTACAATCAAAACAGTTTAGATTGTAAACAAGGCAAATTTAGGTTTTTGATACATTAAGATAAAATAATACTCTCTTTATTTTAGAAGAGCTGCCCTGTGTGAAAGTGCTGACAGGATGGAGGTTGTGTTCAAATTCCATTTAGGAAATTTAGTCTATTGTTATATTTATTCCAGGGGTCTTCAAGGGTTGTTTTTTTTTCCAGCAGACACCAGAGAAGGTCAGATGCTCTTCTAAAATAAAGTTCAAATATCGTTGTATCTTAATTTATTACAATTTAAAATGGCCTTGTTTCCCATCTGGGCTGCATGATTGTGGTTTTAGTTGTGTTTGGAGAATGTGGACAGCTGTAGATGTTTGGGACATGAAACTGTAGAGGCCCCCAGCTGGGGGGTGTTAGGGATAAATAGGTGCACTGGTGTGTAGTTAACGTTACCCGTTAAAATCTCCACAGGTGGAGAGAAAACACAAAGGAGAAGTGGAGAAACGACCACAAATAAATGATAAATGACCCACACTTGTATACTGCCTTTCAGAGTCAGGGGACTCCTAAGCTCTTTACTGTACACTACATTCACCCATTCACACACATACACACTAATGGTGATGAGCTACAGTGTAGCCACAGCTGCCCTGGGGTGCACTGACTAAATAAACTCTCTTCAAGCAAATGAAGGTTTTAATATAACCTCTCTTACATTTTCAAGTCAAGGGTATCAACGACACATTCCTGATAAACAGTTTAATTACATAACCTGTTTAATTAGTCCTTTTAATTTGAATATCCACCTTCTTGATTTCACTCATTTTGAGCACAGTTGAAAATATAAACTGAGATTATTTTTAAATGGTGCAATGCAGCTCTGCTTAATTATATTCCCAATTATACTAATCTCTGAGTAGTGCCAATCTTAGTTTAAATAAAACCGTGTTGGTCCAATCCATCCTAATAGGAACACTAAATCCAAGTGACTAGAGTGTGCACCTGGGCAGGTGACTAGGACTACACAGATGATTGGGGATTGGTTGTAACTCAGTAGGAAATGACATCAGCAGACGTCATCCAAAACAAACTGAGTTGGTCAAATTAGAAGAGTTGCTTGTGAAGCAGAATGGAAGCACAAGCAAATAAGCACCGCCCGTGCTGCTTTAAAATCACCGTAAATAAACTCCCAACATCAAAAGCGAGGTGGATCATGAACAGAGCTTATTTGTTTGATTTGGAGATGAATCGCTGCTTTAGAAACTAATGAAGGCTGACGAGACATGTCAGCTGTTAGATTATGGTGTTAAGAACATGAACGCACAGCGAGGAGTTAACAGGGGAATTAAAACAGACACCGGGGTGCTAAACGCAAGAGAAAACTGCAAATGTTCCCCTTAAAAGAGGTTCAAATCAAATCAGTCCTAATTACAAGTCTGGTGTGCATCTGCAGCTATGGATTAATCTTCAATTAATCTGCCACAGTAATTGATCGATTAACCAAATGATCAAATAAGCCTTTATGTTTCCTTTGCTTGTCGCCTACGTCACGTATTCATAATGTCACACCGGAAGATTGAATTACACAGAAGCAATCAATTAAATGAAGAGTTCATTAAAAAGTATCAATCGAAAATGTTTCATTTTTGATTTATTCAAAAATCCGCTTCAGACATAGTTTTGTGAAACACCGTTTGTATTTAAATCATGATTTAATCTGAGATTAAAGTTAAACCATGGTGGCATAATGCAGCATTAGGGTTCAAAGCCAGAATCCAGACCTCGGTTCCTGGTGATGGAGTCAACCAGGAACTAGGCCGGCCATGATGTGTGTGATCTAAGGTGGAGCATCAGGACCGCGGGCCGGCCCAGGCGGTGAGTGTGAGCGGGAAGGTTAAATGAGTGAACTGCTTATCACTGAGTAGATGTGAGGATTAACTCATGCATACAGAATACTCCCGTTCGGAGGGGTGTGACTGCGTAGGCGTCCCGAGTAGAGGGGTCAGAGCGGAGGTCACAGGCTCATGAGTGTGTGTGTGGGGGGTGGGTGTCTTAATGGCATTTCCAGCATAGAGAATGCCCCAGTGAGCAGCCTAACTTATTGAAATCACAACTCAGCTCTGGAAACCATTATCACACTCATTAGCATAAAGACTCTTTCAAATCAGCTTCTGAAGGCCGAGACCCCCACACCCACTCCAACCTCGGCACAAACGAGCGTGTGTGTGTGTTTGTGTGTCTGAGTGTGTGTTGTTTTAAGGTTTCAGCCGGGTTAACAGAGTTAGACCCATCACCGTGTCTCCTCCTATCAATAACCAGAAGCCCGTCCCACTCAGACCAATCACAGTGATGAATGTATGGGGTGTGGCTTCTCCAGGAGTAACACGAGCTGACAGTACCACACACACCTATTTACACACACATACACACAGTGGATAGTAACAAGCCATTAACGAAGCCTTAATTGATGAGCTCGTTAAGATCTGTTATTAGAGAAATTGATTTCAAATAGCCACTTTAATCTGCTGGCCAGGGAGGAACAGGCCACAATGCAAATTAAAGCTGCTAAAGTACATAATGGAGCAAGTAATTCATAGATCTCACTTTCACTAATTAATAACTAGAGATTGGATGGGGCATTGGTGTGTGTGTGTGTGTGTGTGTGTGTGTGTGTGTGTGTGTGTGTTCAGTGTTAATGTAGGTCTATTGTGTACCTCTTGTTATTAATTAATGAGCTTCATTCCCAGAAAACCTATTACTCATTAGGATGTGTGTACGCCTGTGCTCACATGTGTGGTCGTCTTTATGCTGGGCTCTGTTCTAGATTCACCTGTATCAGCCTTTGGGCAGATTGTTGTTGGGCCCTGGCTTCCGGAACAGATCATGGTTTCACTATTACACAGCTAAGTACTCAAGGCACACACACACACACACACACACACACACACACACACACACACACGAGTGTTAGGCAGCCACCGATTGTGAAAGTTGTCCAACTTAAAAAGATGGGAGAGGTCTGTAATTCCCATCATAGGCACACTTCAGCTGTGAGAGACAGAATGTAAAAGAATCCAGGAAATCACATTGAAGGATTGTTAAGAATTTATTAGGTAAATTGTAAATGACCTGTATTAATAAATCCCCTTCCAGAGTCCCACAGTCCCCCAAAATGCTTTACAACACATCAGTCGTTCACACGCTGTTTGTACAGGAAATAAATATTCACCAATAACAAACGCTCACCTCGATACTATGTAATGTAAGCTAGGTTTGCAATGACTAGTCAAACATTCCTGTAGGTCTTCACCAGGCTTGCACACAGTGTAGCTGGTATTTTGGCTCATTCCACGAGGTCTTCTCTTGATCTGCATTGGGGCTGTTGCTGGGGAACACGAAGTTTCAACTCCCTCTACAGATTATTTTTCAAGTCGTTCATGATAAACGATAAATGATCCGCACTTGTATAGGGCCTTTCAGATTCAGAGGACTCCAAAGCGCTTTACACTACACTGCATCATTCATCCATTCACACACACATGCACACACATTAATGGAAGAACCCATAACTTCACGAAACATGACTTCATTTATCCTTTCCTTAACATGGATCAGTCGTTCTGTCCCCTATCCTGGACAGCAGCCCCAAAGCACAACATTTCCACCCCCATGCTTCACAGTGGGTTTGCTGTTCTTGTGACGCAACTTGGCATTCTTTCCCCTCCAAACACAGCAAGTGGTTGTAGAAATTAATACATATTATTTATGACCAATAAGATGTGATTATTCCATACAAATGTGAAATATAAATCTGATTGATGTTTAATCAGAAGATTCTAGGGTTCTTTGCTTGTTCAGGAACCATAAACACACTTCGTATTAATTCAGACAGAATCAGTATTTAGTTTATAAAATGAATTGAATTATTTTTCCTAAACTAATTATACATGACATGATATGAATAAGGAGATGTGATGTGATGGAAGCTAGATGTTGTAGCAACCGTTCTTTGTATCTGAGAGAAATTGTGAAATCTGGGCTGTAAAAGAATTTGTTGTTTGTTATAAACTAGAGAGTTAGTTATTGATAAAAACTTCATCAGAGACCAGTATGCAGGCTCACAACACCCTGGTATGAGTTGCTCCCGGCGGTCCGGAGGGTTGCGGTCAGAGCGGTGAGGTCACCAGACGTCAAAACAACGATACTCAGAGATTAGCAGCTTCCTCTGAGTTCAGCTTCCCCGGCCATGAGATGCAACCCGGGGTCTGCAGATTAGGTGTCCAAGGTGTGAAGTAGCTCTGAAAAGAGCTGTGGTGTCTGTAATCACTTGCAGCGTCGCAGAAAGGTTTTGACTTATGGTCAAAGGAGTTTGTTTCAAAAGAGGCTTTTTTCCCGATTTGGCCGAATCGGGAGTCAGCTGGAAACTGAATTACTCGGGAAGAAATTCTTGTTTTATTAAACTACTTTGTGATGATTTCTGGTGAAGTTTGGCAAATCAGAATTTGACACATTTCTGCATTTTGACCAACATCCCTCAGAAAGCCCCGCCCTCCTTCAGATACAGAACTGTTTTTAACCTTAATGAGTATCTTATTGTAACGTGTATGAGTGTAAACAATGATGAACTTGTTAAATCAAACACATGCTGATTTGTGATATAAACGGATCATTGTAAGAACAATATTCATTTTAAATTCATTAATTTAAGCACAGATTATTCAAACATTTGATTTAAACATCTTGTTCATTCATCACATACGATTATTTAACTTATTCAGAGTGAAGAATGTTGACGTCTGGCTTTCACAGAGAGTGCAGGAACCTTGGGTGAGAATGTTTGTTTGAATGTTTTGTCTTCATGGAATGTCAACACGCGCTGAGCAGAACCTTCTGGATTTAGAAGGTCACCTAGAAAATGAATTTATTTCTGTAGATGAACGGTTATTATGTTGGTACGTTACATGGTGTTTATATCAAAGTTGGAATTTGGTCCCATCTGACCAGATGACGTTCACCGAGTCCTCCTCTTGATCATCCAGATGGTCTCTGGCCAACTTTAGACGGGCTTGGACATGTCCTGGGTTAAGCAGGTGGTCCCAGTTCTCTCCAGGGTCATTGACCAGTTCCCCCATGTAGTTCTGGGCTGTTTCCTCGTTGTTCTCATTTGTATCCCAAGAAGTGAGATCTTGCATAGAGCTCCAGGCCGAGGGAAATTGTCAGAGATCTTGTATTTATTCCATTTTCTAATAGTTGCTCCAACCGTTAATCTTTTCTCACCAAGATGCTTGCCCATTGCAGACTGGCTCATCCATGTCTTGTGCAAGTATGCAATCTTGTCCCTGATGCCCTCATGGCTCTCTGGCCTGGGCCATTATGGAGGTTGGAGTCTGACTGTTTAAAGCCATGGGCAGGTGTCTTTTGTACGGATAACGAGTTTTAATAACACAGGTAGCAAGTACAGGATACAAGAGCTTCTTAAAGAAGTAACAGGTCTGTGAGGGGCAGAATTATTGCATTTTTGTAGCAGCTAAATACTTATTTTCTGCACCACGGCACAAGGAAACCCTTTAAAAATCATTCACTGTGATTTTCTGGATTTCTTCTACTTTCCTGTCTTTGACAGTTGAAGTGGGCTTATGATGAAAATTACAAACCTCTCTCTTCTTTCTAAGCGCTGCCAAATACTTTTTTGCCAGCTGTTGTCTGATTCGGTCGCAGTGTCAGCACCAGATCTGCTCGGGTACCAGATCAACTTGGGGATCCGTCTGCCTATGAAGTAACACTACATGATTGGCCGAAGGCAGGACTTGCTAAAGTTACCATTCCACATTCGTAAAAGTTACGTTGGCACTGAAGATTTTGATTGTCTGAACAAATTTGTGGTTGAAGTCCTGTAATCCAAAAATAAACACTTTTTGGACTAAATGTGTTTATATTGCAACAGGAAACTGATTTTGAAAAATGGGGCAAAAATAAATAAAAACCTTTGTTGAACAAATAGCAAGCAACATTTTAAATTAATGAATGGATTTATTAACATAAGAACATATGAAATATGTCGAACTGATGAAATTTTATTAAATATAGATGAGATTAATATTAAAAGAGTTAAAGAAGTCAAGTATCTGGGAGTCATCATTGATGAAAAAATGTCTTGGAAACTGCATATAAACAGTGTCAAAACTAAAATATCTAAAACTATTGCACTGTTACATAGAGCAAAAGGGTTGCTTGATAATAATTCATTATATTTGTTATATAACTCACTGATCATACCATACCTGAACTACTGCATTGAAATCTGGGGAACAACATATAA
>SSNQ01034641.1:176477-182224 GCA_006942095.1 Nothobranchius kuhntae
CTTGGTTGTTTCATGGGTTCCATGTATTCAGTGTATTCAGTTTCCCTAAATTAAATCATTTCTTCTACTTACCTGTCTGCCTCTCGTGGATTTCTACCTGCTAATTTATCCAACGCCACACCACTCCTGACAGCTGCTGCTGTCTTCAGGAACACCCAGTCCCAACACTGGCTCTGTGCCCTACAGTCTTCTGTGACGTGCACTTGGAGGAAGGGTGCAGTAAGGCTTTGAGTGCGTGATACACAAATAATTATCGAATTGGGACAGGGAGCATTGCATCATCGGCCGCAACACATGCTGGGATGCCGGTCACTCTGCTACTTTAAAAAAATTGTATTAACAATTTTTGATCAAACAATTATTTGAAATAAATGTACGTTCAGTGCTGATCTAAAACAGCAACTAATCATCCTAAAATGGACTACTTTCATTTGAAAATACATATTTTTAGAAAAAGACACTTTTCCATTGCTTTTCTCCCACAGCAATGGATTGTAGGTAATACGCATCAGTGCGGACTTGGGCGAAGTGCAGATCAAGGGTGCTGTAGTGACTCGTTAGTTACATCTTACAAAATAAACCATAAAGGTGAGATTCCATACGAATATGAAATATCAATCTGATGGATCTTGGAATATTACTTTAACCAGAAGATCGGAACTTTTTATTGCAGGGATTAGATAACACTTCGTATTAACCCAGAGACAAGAGAGAGAGGGAGACACGAGTTTTAAAGCTTAAGAAGATTTATTTCTAAACAATTTAAAACAAGGCTAAGTCTAACTCTAAAACTCTGTGTGATGAATGGATCTAGGTGTGAATGAGGCAAGATGGAGGGTGTAATGTGGAATGTTGTTATCAGAACTCTCGTTTCCGGAGAAGCATTAGTTCTGTGTGGGAGCGAATGTTTAACTCTAAACTACAGTCAGAGTTTCAAAAACCACATTCAGACGCTATATTGCCGCTCTACATACCCTTGACGGAGACCTCCGTTTTAGATCCAGAATGCCAGGTCCTCGGACCCCCCTTTGGTACCGGAGCCGATGAAACAGCGTACAGTACGACAGACTAGTCTTGGGATTGCCTCCAGGTAAGCGACAGGTGGTTGACGGCGTCAGTGGGACCCTGAAGGGTCAGTGAGTTCAGCTTTACTCTGAAGGAGCGTTGCATTCAGGTGTGACTTGCAACAGGTTTTATTATCCAGCTTGTCAAGGTTCTTTGTGGTTAAAAAGTTACGAGTGGCCGGCTCGAAACTCTAGAACGTTTGAACTAAGTTAAGGGTGGGGTGGGAATTAGTTTTATAATTCAGATGTTTTGATTTATGGTCGAATCAGAATTTGACAACAAAATAAACACCGCACAGACCACGCCACGCGTCAGAAAGGAAAGCTGTGATTGGAGAGATAAAAGGAACGTGTCATGTGATTTTAACATTCCTTGTGATATTAGTGTCTAGTGCTTCCGTACCAAGTTAATTCTTATACCAATACTGCTGATTACAGTATTATAATTCAAGTAATTAACATTGTCATTTCACAGATTGATTTACATTGGGCTCACATCATCATTGGGACTAACAGACGTTATTTAATTATTTATTAAAAAGAAGAGTAGAGTCCTCTGTCTTGGTCAGTGTTGGGAGTAACGCGTTATAAAAGTAACTACTGTAATGCATTGCTTTTTGCTGTAATGTGGTAATGTAAGGCATTACAGGGGGAAAAATGGTAATATTTTACTCTGTACTATTTTCAGAAACACTCTTTACAATGCGTACATTTTTATTTTGTTAAAAATGTTTTTAATTCCACTTGAAATGTTCAAATAAACTGAGCTTCTGCTACTAGCAACGAAGTATCAACATGCAAGCCAAACACCACTTCCGGTATGTCATCAGATTCATTCGCCAAATCGACGGAGGAGAAACATCCGCCCGCACAAAATTATTACACTTCCGGCACTACAACAACAGAGCTGAGATGTGCGAGCAAGGAGAAGCCGAAGCTGGTTTACCACCGCTGTCGTCAGATAGCACATTCTGTAGATGGGCATTCGTCCATTATTTTACGTTTGTAAAAGATAAAGATATGAAAAACATCACAGTTAAATGCACGTTATGTGCTAAACCCAAAGAGCTGTCCACTTCTCGAAACAGCACTAGCAATTTAACTAAACATTTACAGAGGTGCCATAGCCACGTGAAGTTAGCAAGAAGCAAGCCAGAAGAGGAGGACAGTGGCGGCTCAACCACAAAGCAGCCTAAGTTGACGTTCTCCCGCTCTGAGATGCAACTTCAGCCTCAAGATGTTAGGAGACTCATTGCAGAGTATGTTGTTGAAGATATGCTGCCGCTTTCAACGGTGGAATCGCCAGCTTTTCGAAAACTTGTCAGCAAAATCCCTGTCGCCGATGATTAGGTAAGGAACTGCCTCAACAGTTTGTATAGTTATTATAGCCATCAGAACAGAATGTATGAAACAGTGTGTTTAATACAATTAAAATATAGAGCTGTTGACTTTTCTAGTCTACCTGTTTGAACATTTATTTTACAGTTTCTACGTGAGGATTTGCGTGATTTTAGGGCAGCTGATAAATAGTTCCTAGGCGAGTTTCTTCACGCACGCTGAGCGCCGACCGGAAGTACAATCTTTGCACAATCTTTAAAAATAAAAATACAATTCTGCTAATTCTGATCAATGCCTCTCAGAGAAGATCATAGCTGTGGCTGCTATTGTGGAGCTTTTAGAGATCCTGAACAGAGCATCGCGTCGCCCCCTTTCTCTCACACGGAGCAGGCGCGCAGCGTCAAAAATGTAAACAAACAAAATATGCTTAACTTTTCCCCTGGACAATTGATGTAAAGATTTCATCCTACAACAAAAAATACAGTGCAGAAGAAGCTTGTTAAAGTGCGTCAAAACAGTGGATTTAGAGATTTATAGAAGAAATTCCGGCAAGAGTGAGGTGAGTTTTCAAAGCTCATGCAGAAACAAAAACACGGAGCATCAACATTCAAACAACACTCTTCTGTATGAAAGTGACACTCAAAGCTGAGCAATAAGCTCTAAAAGTAAAAGCACAATGAATTGTCTTTGTGTTTGAAATGTGCTTTATAAATAAAGCTGCCTTGCCTAAAAGAATTAAAGACATCATGCTAGATCAGAAGCATGTGATGACACCTGGTTCTGCTCAACATAGAAGCCACTTCAGATATTAAATAAATATAATAACCAAAAATTAATCGAACCGAGCCATTCAAAACACCGAACCGAATATGATTTTAGCGTATCGTTACACCCCTAGTTTCTACGTTTACCATGAGAAACCTGTCCTGTCATGATATCCTTTATGTCTGAAAATGTTGAAAACTTTCCAATTGTGTTTAGAGACCGGTTTTTCTTAAAGCTAATGAGTTTATACAATGCCTGCTACTTTCTAGGTGCCCACCATCCATGACTAAGAGGAAGGTGAGACATGTCGTGGCATGTTCAATCATGCATAGAAGTAGTTAATTATAAAAGTTTACTAGCTTTCCCTTACAACAACAAAAGCTGGTTTGATAAGGGGTTTACATTGTAAGGTCCTTTAGCTAATGTCACAATGATATTTTAAACCTAACAATTCATTAAAATATAATAAATGAATAAATAAATAAATAAATAAATAATATTATTTTACCTTAGAATTTGATATATGGCTATTTTTTCATATTTTCAGCATGCACTTCCAAGCAGACTTGGATAAGGCATACACAGTCATGGCAAGGGAGCTCAAAAAGACCATTGAAGAACAGAACCATGTGTCCACCACCGCTGATCTTTGGAGTGCAAATAACAGAAGCTACCTTGAAGTCACAGTGCACTGGATCGACAAAGAAAGTTTGAAACGGAGGAAGGCGGTGATAGCTTGCAGACGATTCAGAGGTCGCCATACTTATGACAACATTGCTACAGAGATTGAGGACATTTTCTCAGAATATGGCCTTACTCATGATAAAACCACAGCATGTGTGACTGATAATGGTAGCAACTTTGTGAAGGCATTTAAGGAGTATCAGCATGTTGAGTCTGAAGAGGAGGAAGAAGTGGATGAGGACATTTGTGAATAGGAAGCACACTTTACAGACCTTCACAGTGTGCTTGCTAGCACTGATGAAGATGAACATGTTGGGCTATGCGTACTGCCTCCCCACCAGAGATGTGCAGCCCATACTTTGAATCTAGTTGCAAATAATGAGGTGGGAAAATGGCTTGCAACCAATCTAGAATCAAGAACTGTCTACCGTAGTGCTACAGCTAAATGTTCTGCGCTGTGGACAAAGTCCAGCCGCTCCACAGGTGCAGCTGAGTGCGTTGAAGAGGTGTCTGACAAAACGTTGATTGTCCCCACAGTGACACGATGGAACTCATTTTATGATGCCTATGCAAGAATCACAGAAATGCCTCTCAGTGACATTAATGATCTCTGCAAAAAGTTTCAGATCCCCTTGGATTGCTGGTACTGATTGCTGATTGGCTGCACCTGGCGGTAAGGCGTTTCCTGTTTCCTGTTTTCAGTGTTGCACTCCGTGTAGCTGTTTGGGGCTCGCTAAAGCTGATTTAATTTCTCTGTACTTGGATATCTCCGAGTTATTGTAGCACAAAAGCATGCTAAAACACACATTTTCTGTTGTTCCACCTAGCTTTTAGGGAACCATTTGAGTTTGCACGCAGTTTATTTGGTACTGAACAGTTTGCTCGTCCAGTTAGCTTAGCCTCAGCACGGCTATGGCTACTTCTGTCTCTGCTTCTCCGTCTCCTATCTCTTGCTCTCTGTGTCAGATGTTTAGTTACTCCTCTGCCTCCTTTAGTGATAATGGTACGTGTAATAAATGTAGCATTTTTGTAGCTTTGGAGGCGAGGGTGTCGGAATTGGAGTCCCGGCTCCGCGCTGTTGAAAAACCGGTAAACAGCCGTAGTTACTTAGCTAGCGCGGGGCTAACTAGCTCAGAACAACCACGTAGCGACCCTCCAGTGGAACCCGAGCAGCCGGGACCTCAGGCCGGCTGGGTGACGGTACGCAGGAAGCATAGAACCCAGCCCGTGGGCCACCACCAACCCGTCCACGTTTCTAATAGATTTTCCCCGCTCAGTGACGCACCCACTGATAAGCCGACTCTGATCATTGGCAGCTCCATAGTCAGAAACGTGGCATTAGAGACTCCAGCAACCATAGTTAAATGTTTACCTGGGGCCAGAGCGGGCGACATTAAATCTTATCTGAAACTGCTGGCTAAGGATAAGCGTAAATACAGTAAGATTGTTATTCACGCTGGCGGTAACGACACCCGGTTACGCCAATCGGAGGTCACTAAAATTAATGTTGCTTCGGTGTGTAAGTTTGCCAAAACAATGTCGGACTCCGTAATTTTCTCTGGCCCCCTGCCTGATCGGACCAGTGACGACATGTTTAGCCGCATGCTGTCCTTCAACCGCTGGTTGTCTAGGTGGTGTCCTGAAAACAACGTGGGCTACATTGATAATTGGAAAACTTTTTGGGGAAAACCTGGTCTGATGCGGAGAGACGGCATCCATCCCTCTTTGGATGGTGCAGCTCTTCTTTCTAGGAATATGGCCAGTTTTATTAGTCCTCCATGACAACCCAGGGTCCAGACCAGGAAGCAGAGTCGTAGTTTAACCCACCCCTCTGCAGCTTCTGTACTGTTACCCACCCACTACCCCATACAGACAGTGTCCTGCCCACGGCCAAAA
>SSNQ01034641.1:189802-211737 GCA_006942095.1 Nothobranchius kuhntae
GGAGGTTTGCGGTCAGAGTGGTGAGGTCACCGGACGTCGAGACCACGATCCTCAGAGATTAGTAGCGACGTCTGAGTTCAACTTTCCCGGCCAAGAGATACAACCTGGGTCTGCAGATTAGATGTCCAAGATGTATGTCTGAGAGTTGCAGTGGCTCTGGAAAGAGCTGTTGTCTGTAATCACTTGCAGCTTCGTGGCAAGGTTCTGACTTAAGGTCAAAGAGATGTTGTTTCAAAAAGGCTTCTTTCCCGATTTGGCCGAATGGAGGTGTCAGCTGGAAACTGAGTTAATTGGGAAGTGAATCCTGTCTGTCTGATGTTATGACTCTGGCGAATCAGAATTTGACATGTTTGTAGGTTTACCAAGCATCCCTCAGAACCACCTTCATCAGATACAAGATGTTCTTGTTCTGTGGATAAAGAATCTTTAAACCTATGTGATATGTGACCTTAACCGTAATGTATATCTTATGAACATTGTGTATGCTGCGATGGACTGGCTCTCTGTCCAGGGTGTACCCCGCCTGATTGCCCATTGACCGCTGGAGATAGACACCAGCTCCCCCCGCGACCCCACATGGACAAGCGGGTTCAGAAAATGGATGGATGGAACGTTGTGTATGATAATGATTCACTTGTTAAGTCAACATTACTGGTCATAACATAAATCTTTCAATGTAATACTAATATTCATTTCACTTCACTGAATTAGACACATATTATCCAAACATTAACATTATTACTCAAATAACATTTGGTTCAACCATATGATTATTTAATGATTATGAGCTGTAACAGTTCACTTTTTATTCAGAGGGTGGAATCCTGCAGTCTTATCATAAGAAAGCTTTGTTTGGTAACACAGGCTGACAATCTTGTGTATTTTAAAGACATCAAATTAGGGAAGAGGCTGGAGGGCTCAAGGTCCAAAAGCAAGGGGGAAGGTTGTCACCCCCCCACCGCACCCTGTAGATCCGTCCCTGCTCTCCTTCCTCTTTATTTTCATCCTTAATTCTTCTACCCTTTCATCTCATCCCATTCTTTCCCAGCTCTCTCCTAAATTCCGTCTTTTTTCTCCTCCCATCATCTTCTCTTTCCTTTTCTTAACCTGAGTCTGCCCCATTTACTCCTATCTGGCTCCATCTCTCGCCCTTTCCTCTGTTTTTACACCCCCGCCCTAATAGTGCAGTGACAGTGGCAGTGTTTCTAATCAGAGGTGAGGTGAGCGAATGAGCTGCCGTCTGATCCTCTCTGCTCTCTCATCAATCGGCTCTAACTCAATGGGAGCAAATCTCAGCCAGCACTAAATTAATATGTAGCAGATCTGCAGCGGGCCGCCGGCCGGGAATTGGAAATTGCTCCTGCTCTCCGCGGCCTGAATCCCTCCGCTGGTGTGTGTGTAAGCATGTGTGTGTCAGGAGGTTGTGGCGGCAGATTATTGGAGAGACAATTGGCTGTACGGCAGTAATCAGAGGAACACTGAGGTGTGTCTATCTTATGACTGCTCGCTGACAGCCCTGAGACAAACACACACACACACACACACACACACACACACACACACACACACACACACACCGGAGACCCTCCCACCCTTCCACTATCCAATTCAATCAGACAGTCCATCCGCCCTGCAGAGCAATGTGGCACTGCCCCCATGCATGACAGTATCAATTCAATTACGCAGGAAATGGATCCATATTCAGCCCATATAAACTCATACACAGAGCCAGGAGGGGCTGCTGCCGCCGCCCACACAAAGAAATGCACATTTACTCTGTAATAACTTTCATTTGGAGTGGTTTGAAAACCATTCACAGTCAGGCATTTGTCGCTGTCACATCGCGTTATCCACAAATCAGGTTTACAAAATATCAATTCAATTTCTGCCGCAGTGCGAAACGCTGAAACACACTCACTCACTCACTCACTCACTCAAACACACATACACACACACACACACACACTCACACACACACACACACATACAGAGGGAGGGACAGAGCTGCTGAGGGGCCCCTGGTGGTTTGGCCAGATTTCAGTCAGAACTAATCAAAAACTGAGAAGACCATGCTAATCTTGTCAATTCAAGTGCTGTCTTTCTGCACACACACACACACACACACACACACACACACACACACACACACACACACACACACACACACACACAGAATAAACAAGCGTTATTCAGACAAAAAGCCTATTGTAATTGAAACTTCCACCAGGCAAAGCTAGAGCAGGTCGTCATGGGTAAATCTCCTCCTTGTAGTTCAGGAGAGTGTGTATGGGTGGAGGTGCCAACATCGTAACACATCTGGGTCCTTCAGAACCTCCCTTAGACTATAGAGGAGGTGTAGTGGGAGGACCCCTGCTGACTCCCCCTCCTGCTCACTTGAACCTGGTTAGGCTGCAGCTCAGTGTCAGGTGTTGGACTCAAGAGCAGATGATGCAGCCAGGTAAACCTAAATTTACTTGAATAATTAAATGAATGCAAACATGAATTTAAAGAACATTAGGAATGCTGGAGACAGGAAGGAGACTAAAAGCAGGAGGCACGGACACAAGAAAATGACAACAAGGAGCGGTATACAAACAGAGTTGATTGGAGACAGGTGAGCGAAGCACAGTTAGCAGAGGAGGTGAAGGAGAAAACCTGAGCAAAGAGGTGTTAAGCTAATTCTGAGCAGAGCTTCAAATAGGACGTCCTGCTCCAGCAGGACTAGGTCTTCCTCTGACTTGTGGTTACCATGGAGACTCCAGGTATCAGGGCTCCAAGATGATGACTCACAAAAAGAAACAAATCTAATATGTTATCATGTGTTGTGCCTACTGTTGCTCTGGGAGGTGTAAAATAGCACAATACAGGTCTTAAAGTCTAGTGGTAGAATGGGGGAACCCCAATACTGGAGGTCTCAGTCATCCATTCGTGTCCCTCGTCCACAAATTATTTTTCCCCAGTAAGTAATTTTGTCAGTGAAAAACAGAAGGATGCTTCTGGTTTAGGATCCTTGGAATAACAGACAAAACCGTCCTAATCCGATTCCAGTCAATATTCAACTGCTGACATCTTTCAACGTGAGAACGGCCATCACAGAAACAAAAGCTCTGTATCAAAAAGTATGAAATTCCCCATGAGAACCCTCTCCCACTCTCCTGCAAATACAGGCGTTGGCACGGTAACCAAACAGACAGACAGCTCAGGAGCCGACTGAGGAAGCTGCACTCAGACAACAGACGTTTCCTAACAAGAACAAAACAAACCCCGAACAGAACATGCAGAGGGCCTGCAACTCCTCAAAGCTGTTGTAGCGAATCTGCAAACAAGCTGAAACAAGATGGTGCTAAACACCGGTCTAGGTCCAAACGTCTTTGATTGTGACTTCAGGTGGTGTTTTTCTTTTTGGTAATTTGTCCTAAACTTGAAGTGGCGGCAGCTGTTTCTCCTTCCCCGACTCTGTGGAGCAGAGAACCTCTGACACCAGCGGTGTTCTGCTGCGAGATGCGTGAGTGCGTAATGAGCGGAGGAGCCAGGGAAGTGCGGCGGTCCGGCCAGAGCGACAACCGTCATTAAAAGTAAAGAACTCAGAAAGTTTAAAGCGTAAAAACAAAATGTACTGAAGAATGTAATGTCTGCAGGATCTACGAGGACCAACTGTGTATGCTGGCAGTGTTTTAAAAGGCCTGTCTTTGTGTTCTGGACTTCAGGGGTTTCATTCATCAAACGTTCATAGAAAAATTCCTAAATCCCTTCCTATGAACGAAATTAAAAAGTTTCCTACGAACAGTGAAAATCCTGATTTATGAAACATGCAGTGGCCTTTCGTACGCACGCTCCTCCACACTTGTCTGATGATAAATCCCACTTGTGCGTACCCAGGTGCTCGTGTCCATTCCCAGTCATTTACATACAGAAACGCCCTCAATTAACCATATTTGGTCACGCTACGTCCTCAGAACATGAGGGGAGTCCCTGCGTTGTACCCAGAAAAAAGAAAACTTGTGAGATTGTGACTCTGCCCGCCGAAGTGCAAAAGTACCGAACAAGTTCTGGATGGTTTTCGTTTTATTTGGAAACGTCTGAGTGCGGCCTCTTCTGAGCTGTCATTCAGTCTGGTTACCTTGACAACGCGTGTGTGATCGGGAGACAGAGAAGGTTCTGGAATGGACTGGAATCAGATTGGTACAGTTTGTCTGTCGCTCCACAATGGGTCCCAAATCCCAGCACATCTCCAGACGGATCTCCTGTCCTGGAAACGCGTTTCCTCCAGAGAGGAGCTCTGACAAATCCTCAATAATAATATACAAACGTTCTTTTATCTGATGTACCTCAAGCAAAATCACGAGGCGTTGCACAAGTACAAAAATATAATACAACAAAATGTCACTAAAAATTATATTAATTAATTAAAAAGATTAAAAACGTCATAAAAATGGGACGGAAAAAATGTGATTACAAAACCACGACAACCATTCTACAACGGCAGATTCCCGTCGGGTGTTTTAGCATTAAATATGTGACTCAGCTGTTTTTCCACCAAAATGTTTATTTATTTTATTTATCAGATAAAATAATTAGTGGCTGAGGAATATGTTTGAATGATGGAGACCTTCAGCGTTGTGGTTCCTCCGCTCTACCACTAAACGCTGTTCCTACGCCTGGTCTGAAGTTTTCTTTTGTTTAGGAACATTTCCACGCACGGCTGCAGAATGATGAATACTACACAATGTGTAAATTAGTTCCTACGCACGACGTACGCACAGATCTGTGCATGAGTACGGTTGATACATGAGGCCCCGTGGTCTGGATACAGGTGCACGTCCCTCAAGGTGCTTCTGTTCTGCAGATGAGACAACAGGTGACGTGATGACTGCAGTGAGGGGAGGAGTGATCAGATGCGGGTAGCTGTGGCGATTGTGTCATATTTCTAATGACACAAATAATCAGCACACACACACACTCTCTCTCTCACTCACGTACTCTCTCACTCACACACACACACACACACACACACACATACACACACACACGAGTGTCAGCATTCATAGTAATTACACAGCTGCATAGAGCACTGGGCTCTAAACGCTGTTTAACAAATCAATTTGAGAATGCTTACCTTGTAAAGCTGGTGTGTGTGTGTGTGTGTGTGTGTGTGTGTGTGTGTGTGTGTGTGTGTGTGTGTGTGTGTGTGTGTGTGTGTGTGTGTGTGTGTGTGTGTGTGTGTGTGTGTGTGTGTGTGTGTGTGTGTGTTTGGATGTGTGTATAAACACGTGCATGGACACTTCCCCGAGCTGATCCACTGAAGCGTTAACAAAGAGCCGTGCTCGGCTGCGCTTCTGGAAACGTGTAATTGGAAGGATGGCTAAGGACCGACACACACAGATACACTTTATTGATCTACAGCACGTAGCGCCTGCAGCTAGCACCCACACCCAGCCTCAGCATGGTTCCTGGTCCTCCATCCGCCAGTCTGTTCCACCAGCAGCACTTCATCAGGGAATCGATATGTTTTTATTTTCTCATATCTTTAAATGAGGGAATATCCTGAATATGATTTTTACAGCAGCAGGAAAGAAGGAGTGGGGGGGCAGAGACTCAAAGAGGTGTGGAGGAGAGAAAGACTGGAGGCAGATGGAGAGGACCAGGAAGTACTGTGGAACCACGCGTACCAGAATCTGAGTAGGGAGAACTCAGAGCTATAGCTGCTGGACCACCGCCAGTGGGCTGGGAGGCCCCGATTGACCCGAGCACCATTTGCATGTTAAGTGGTGTCAATCTGCATTGATTCTCAGCCAGATGAGACGCAGTGGGCCTCAATAGAACTGCTGCTCTACAAGGGCCTCCATGCTGTTACATCCAGCCTATTGGATTCAGATTAACGGGCTCAGAACAGGCCCACACCGAGCTACTTATCTTTAATTAAAATCACCTCCTTCTCTGAACCTCTGGACTGTGCGGGTTGTGTCGGACTGGATTTCCACTCCTATGCATGAATGCAATCGTGTTTCTACCGTCTGGGAACATTTATTTGAACCCATGCTGAATTTGTAAGTTTGCTCACTAGCAATGAAATTATCTCTTTATAATTTCAGAGATAGGTTGATTTGAACAGTGAGACTGAGCAATAATGAAAACTTCCCCAAAAATGCATTTAAAAGGGTTAGAAATTAGTTTTCTTTTAACAAATAAAAAAAAGTGTTTGATCTCTGCAGAACGTTCTTTAATACTCGGTGGCAAAATCTTTGATAACAATCACAGATGTCGAACTTACTTTTTAAACCAGTGGAGTTTGAGGCCTTTGACGACTCTTTAAACAACATCATCTGGGTTAAACACGCAGGGTGATCTAGTCATTACAGGAGAGGCAGATCATTGATCCTATAGAAAACAACAACCATGTAGTAGATGTGGATGTGAGTGCTTCTGTTCATTGGATCAAGCAGATTGATCAACAATTTCCCACTATGAAGTGTCCAAAACACATAAAGGACTAGAGCTCTTATCAAGGCCGTGGGAAGTAGGGGGGCTGAGGGTGCTGCAGCACCCCCTTGTGGATGACAAATTACATGCATGTTGATATTCTGTAAGCAAAAGTAAAATAATTTTATTAGATTTAGTTTTGAGTTGAATTGAACACAACTACAAATACATAATATTATTTCAAAAACATGTTTGTATGTCAAACATAAACGGAGCTGTCTTATATATAAGATGTAAGATATGTGTGTACACAGGGACACTTGTTTGTTTATGTGCCTGTTGATTTGTTATCGAGACGAGAAACTCACTAGATTGGCTATATTCCTTTTTGTTCATGTATTTAGACGTTTTTCTGGTATTTAACTCACAATGATTGCTTTTCAAAGAAGACCTCCATGTTGGTTTTCCATTAATTAACGGGGCCGCCGCTGAAAACCGGTGTAACATTTATTTACATATTTACGTAGAACAAGGGTGGTAACTTTACACACCTCAGACATGTGCGCCTGCATGGAAATGTGGAACAGTTGGATACATGAGACATGATGATGCAGCGTTTCGTCAGCGCACTTCCGGAGAGCAGGAACACTTATGTCATCATAAAAGTCAGGGGCGTGTCCAGGGAGTGGCCTGGGGTAGCACATGCCACCCTTGGAATCTGATTGGCCACCCCAGGTGCCACCACACATAAGCTTGGTTTATGCTTGACGCATTCACTTTCCCCGCGGTGATGCGGCTCGCAGCTGGAACGCGCTTCACAACTCGCAGCGTTTATGGTTTGTGCGGCTTGTCTCTGCGGTGAGCCAATATTCTCCCAAACTGTAGGGGGCAGCATGGAGCTCTACAGCATGCATCCAACACTACACCATAGTAGAAGTAGAAATCACTGTTTACAACATGACATTTCAGCATTTTTAACAGCGTTCTCGTCTTTTCCCACAGTGCGAGCTATTTCTCTCCAAGAATTATTAACAACATGTTGATCACGGTGATCTCTGAGAGCTGAATCATACAAATGTCTGTATTTACGAACCTCTGCCGTGCCGGTCCGCCATGTTTTTCCGCGTCCGACCGTCCGCGTGGTTAGAAATTTTCCGAGGTGCGCGTTGCGGAAATCTTGGGCCGTGCGGAGACGCGGTGGAGGGGCGTGGTTGTTAAAATGACGCAAAATGACGCAACTTTTCCGCGCGGAGCCGTGCGGACCTCGCGGACGCGTCAAGCATAAACCAACCTTAATTTACCTTTAAATAGGCTTTTCAATTTCCACTAAAGGCTTGGGGGTAAAACAAAAAAAGCATAACCATTGGTGCCACCCATGCACAAAGTTGTGCCTGACCTGGGCCACCCCATTTTAAAAGATCTGGACACGCCCCTGATAAAAGTAAGTAAGACCGATTCAATTACTGTTCTTTGTTCACTCTGTGTGGAAAGGTTGATGGTTTGTTGATCAGATCTGTGCTTGTTACAGTGGTCATTATTCGCGTGAGTTACGTTATAAAATAACCCGCAAAATCCACAAAGTAGTCAACTTCATTTTGTACATGTTTAGCGTAGGCCTTTTGGGTCACACACAAAAACACACCAGACTCCGTTTCTCAACAGTTTTGTTTCCAGCATTGGAGCAGATTAGCGTCTCCTCCTCCTGTGCGAGAGCGCAGATTACTGATGCGCTCCAGCTTCGGCACAGCGCGCGCTCCTCTCCCCGCAGACGTGCTCGACCCAGCGCACCACCGCAAAAACCCCCTCACTACACACCTTATGAACTTTTTTCAGATATGCATTAACATTTTCACTTTTCTCTCGTGTTTAAACATTTTCAAAGTTCTAACATTCAGACGCAGAACACAAAGCGCTGATAAAAATAATAGTGTGTAAAATGGAACTAAAAACTAGTGAAAGGTGAACCGTTACTGCACTGATGTTTGCTGATATTGGTTTGAAACAGTTTTTCTGTGGTGTCACGTTTGCATAATGGGTGGAATTGTTCCGTCTTGTTTTTAGTTTCCGTTACATTTAAGGAGATGTTCTTGGAGAGTTGTTCTTTTTCTGTTGTTAACACTCACGTGTCAGTCAGATCTGTTGTCTGAAGAGCATGCAGAGCATCAGTTCCCTTGCCAACGCGCGGTTTGGTGTGGATTCTGGAAGTTTTGACTTGTCATTTGTGGGATTTTCCAGAGTTGATGGTAATAAGCTGCTGTTATGTTGAAGAATGAACCAAGAATAATTAGGACTTACAACTATTACACATAAATATATATAAACATGTTAAATACGTGTGCGTTTTTTCGTATGTGGCTGATCACAGCACCCCCTTAGGAAAATATGTTCCCACGGCACTGCAAAGTCCAGCTTTGGTTTGGTGGAATTTGGGTATTCTCTGTAGTCAAGGAAAAGATGGCGGCTGCAGTTCTGCTTACATATCCCCTCCGACAAGAAGAGCAAACTTTGTGATGAGCAGCAAAGTAGATTTGTGCAAAGAAAGGGGAGAGAAAGACTTCTTCTTCCGGCTCTTGGAGGGTGCAGACACTTTTCTTCTCCTCTCCTCCATACCTTATCCTCAAGGCCCTTAGTCTGTCTCTGTGTGCTGGGTGCACGGCTGCTTCTGCATTATTTCTGGAAACTGAAATTCACTAAAATGGATCTCGTCAGTTGGTCTCTCAACACGATTGATAAAGTTTTTTCAACGATGAGAACAGGAGAAGGGGCTCCTGGATGCCCCTCTGCGACAGACCCAGTTGGACACATCATGGACTCCTGGAAACAGTGGAACTTGATTTGTTTATCTCAGGTGTCTGTGGAGGACTCTGAAGACGTGTGGATATTTGTGGTGTTGGTGTCGGGTTTCCTGCTCATTGGCCTTGGAGGCTACCTGGCTTACCGGAAAATTAACGAGCTGTCGAGGAATATTGGCCTGATCCCGGAGCTCATAGATGGTTTGCACCGCACAGTGAATTCACAGACTCACATAATTGTTGAGATGAATCGTAAGCTTGGAACTTTGGCCGAGATTCATTATTGGCACAAAAGATGGATGCCATGAAGGAGAGAGTGGACGAATCAGCACGGATTGGGATAGTTTAATGTCCATTATTGGGATTTTGAGAGGTTGAGGACCAACAAACTGTAAGACAGAGAGGAAATTATCTCTGTCTGGCCCCAAAACAATTTCTAATCAGAATCTGGTGTCCTTGAGCCTACAAGGCTCCAACAAAAACTCCCCCATCAGAAGATATGTGGAATGTGCCGTCGCTATGGCAACTCTGTCTCCTTTCCCAGCCTGGGCAGGACTGCGGGAAGGCCGCTGAAACGTTCCAGGGTCACTGCAACCCTCCAACCCTCAATGCTCCTCCCCCTATCCACACTGAGGTGACATGCGCTGCTTCTATCATGGCTGCAGAAACTGAAGTAGGGATAGTCCCAACCCACCACCCCACCTAGTGGACACTTACGTTATGTAAGGTCTGAAGTCTGTTGCATTTATGTTTGAGGTGTTTTTTTTTCCAGAGCAAAGCTGCCCTCCTGGGCAGGGTACCTCTGAAGTGCCTTTTTTCTCCACCACCTGAACCAATCTTCATGTAGCCCTCTTATCTCTATTAAGGTAGCGTGACTCAGGGTTGCGAATGACCACAGTCACCAATTCTTGTCATGTGTCTTGCCCATGTATGCCTGATCTCTGAATTGTGTGTCCTGAAACTCTAATTTCCCTCAGGGATTAACAAAGTATCTTTGATTTGATTGATTTGGTTTGATTCCAGGCCAACCTTTACAGTAGCCTGGCCTGCCAGACTCGTCCTCTGTTTAATTCTGCACAGAGAATGTCTGGTGACTCACAGGCAGAGGCACTTGAGGGGCAGGACTAGGCAGATCAAAGTAACAATCAGAAAAACGATGGGAATCCCGACTGTATCGCACGACGCTGTAGTTTTCTAGCTGTAGTAAAAAAATAGCGTCTGGCAACGGCGCAAACATCTTTTATTTTTTTTAGAAGAAATGCTTTTAGCGCTTCTACTTGTGGTTTTAAAGACATTTGAGTCATTTGGAACAGAAAAAAGAGCCGCAGCGAACTCTGCCGCTGTCTTTGCTGTTTTTGAGAAAGTGAGCATCGCTGTATGTGACGTCCGCGGCACTGTAGTATTTTAGCTGTAGTCAAAAATGGAGTCTGGTGACAGCGCAAACATCTTTCTTTAGAAGAAATGCTTTTAGTGCTTCTACTTGTTGTGTTCAAGTTATTTAGACCAGAGGAAAGAGCCGCAGTGAACTCCGCTTCAGTCGCCAAGTTCGACAAACTCGGCATTAGGGTGTGTGACGT
This sequence comes from Nothobranchius kuhntae, assembly GCA_006942095.1. NCBI lineage: Eukaryota > Metazoa > Chordata > Actinopteri > Cyprinodontiformes > Nothobranchiidae > Nothobranchius > Nothobranchius kuhntae. The sequence goes on from SSNQ01034641.1 coordinate 200,592, forward strand.
ACGATACGTTAGAAATCTCACGGGGAGGAGTTATTTGAATAGGAGAGTTACCAGACCCTTTTTCTGTGTAGAATTAAACAGAGGAGGAGTCTGGCAGGCCAGACTACCTTTACAGTGCATCTCATCACAGAAGAAGAAGAAGAAGAGGAAGAAAAGATCTTTTATACAGCGCCTCTCAAGAAAAAAATCACGAGGCGCTTCACAAAAACAAAAACTGTAAAATATAAAAAAGAATTTAGAAAATGATTAAAAATATGTTTAAAATGAGCAAAAAAATAGACAATTGTGATTAAAAAATGTAAAGAAAGAGAGAGAGTGAAAAGCAAAAGAGGAAATCAGTGGATCCTGAGGAAGGTGGAATAGGTGGGGAGAGCAGAACAAGGAGAGGGTGATGAAGGTCACACAAAAACCAGCCTGAACAAGTGGGTTTCAGCTGCCTTTTAAGGGAGACCACTGAGTCCACTGACCTCAGGCTCAGGGGGAGAGAAGTCCAGAGTCTGGGGCCAGAGCAGCAGATGATCTGTCACCTTTGGTCTTTAGCCTGGTGCTGCACAACCAGTAGGCTTTGATCACTGGACCTCAGGGACCTGCTGGCAGAGAAAAAGCGAGGCTGCCGTGCCCGCCCCGTTACAGGAATGCGCATCACCACGCTGACAGCCAGGCCTTACCACCTGTACCCCAACCCTTTGGACCTTATACTGGGGGACTTTGAAGTTAAGCAGCAATATTCACGTCCCAAATATTAAAAAAATAATTACATTGTCAAGCTGCACCTCTAAAGACACTGCAGAATCTTGGCTACAACACCTTATAAAACTTCTACTGTCTCCAAACAGCTTCAACAGCAATCAAAGGAGTGACCAGAAATCCTGCTTCATGTGTGAGTGTTTTTGCCACATTTGTCTCTCACGCTGCTAAAACTGTCCACCATTATGAAGTTATGACCCTCCTGATTATAAAACATGTTTCTCACAACTCAAATTGGGCTTGTGGTTACAGAAATAAGCTCATTAAAGTGTGTTTATGCCATTTCGAGTAGCTTTTTTAAAAACAGGCTGTGGGCCAATCGGAAATAGAGAAAATGAATGTTCTGCTTTGTTTCTTAATCAAATTCATCCAACAGAGAAACAGCCTTTAATCAGAAATGACTACAAACTTGTAGCTCTCTTTTATTTCATTTAATCTGCAGCAGTTCTCAGCATTTTTGAGCTTCCCACTATATTCAAGCTTATTTGCTGTGTTTTGACAAAAATTGCTCACAGGTAGAATGTAACACATATTTACCCATTCGATAAGCAGAGACAACTAAACTAAACGCTGAAAAAATAACATACATTTGGACAAAAAATTGATATATTAAATTGTTAAAGGTGCTGTGCACTCATTTATTCAATACATGGATATTTGGCCTGATGATCGTTGGATTTCTTCTGATTGGAGTGGGAGGATATCTGGCTTTCCGTAAAATTGGGATGACGGGAGCAATTGGAGGGCGACCCGCATCCATGGACGGCACCGTTCGTGTGGATACCTCACAGACTGGGACGTTGCTCGAGGTGAATCGCAAGCTGGACAATGTCTTAGCTGCGTTACCGGTGTTAGCGCGCAGGATTGATAACATCTCGGAAAGGGTCACCGGACGGTGTGGAGATGTTTAATCACTGAATTGGCTTCACTGGAGGACTTGAATGATCAATACAGACTTAAGGCAGAGAGGAAAAATTATCTCTGTCTGACCCAAAACAAAGTTCTGTTATCGAATCTGACGCCATAAGCAGCCTTGGAGTTGCATGCAAAACCCCCACGCTGGAAGGAATGCAGACAAATGCTGTGAATCTCTATCCACCCACCCCCCCGCCTTCAGATTGTGGTCTCCACCGAGGTCATGAAGCTGAAGGACTCTCCGCTCTCTCTCCTTGCTGCAAAGAAATTTTAAATAGCCTTCCAGTGGGTGGCCATGAGCCAAAATGGGCGAGGCCATGAATGCAAATTCAGTGTGACATCACAGTGTGAGGTTTTTCAAATCTTAGCATTTCACCATCTATTTCTATCAGAAGCTAACACAGGAGATAGGAGCAGAAGACTCTTTTCATGTTCGGCCTGCATGAAAAACTCAGAGTTACCATTATAATCAGAAATAATAATTAAACTTTTATTTTTCAGTCAGCCACATGTTTAAAAATTTAGAATGGANGTGCTTCCCCATGACCTCCCTCCCACCTGCGGAGCCAGCTGGTTGAGCGCCACACAGGCAGCCCCCGCTGAGGAAACCAGGATCCCAGCCCCTCCCCCCTACCTACCGGGTCTCTTGTTGTGAACTGTGACGTTTGTTGCTTACATGTCGGGTGTTTTTTTTGCATTGGAGCGCTACACCCTGCTGGTGTAACCCTGTTAATGCCTTTTTTTCTCCCTCCCTGAACTTCCCTCATGTATTCCCTTACTCATCTACAAAGGAGCGCCGTTATGGCTGCTCTCATGGTCTGCCTGTACCTGTCTTGCCTATATGTGTGTGTGTGTGTGTAACCTTGGTCAGGTTGTACTGTGGAGTCAAGTTCCTACGCTCTGAAAGGAGCGCTGGCAATAAAATTCTTCTGATTCTGATTCTGATTCTGATTTGCAGTGTTCTCCACTGTAAATCAATGCCTTATGAGTCATTTGAAAAAAAGCTGTGACGCTCCCGTTCTGAGATGCAGATGTTTGCCAGGTGGAGAGGTGGGCTGAAAACAGCAGGATTGCTCATTATTATAAGTGAAATGCACACACCTCACTTCTGATTGGCTAACAGAAAATGTTCAGCCATGTTACGAAGTCATTGTCATCAACACGCTCTCCGCTCTCTCTCCTTGCTGCAAAGAAATTTTAAATAGCCTTCCAGTGGGTGATTATGAGCCAAAATGGGCGAGGCCATGAATGCAAATTCAGTGTGACATCACAGTGTGAGGTTTTTCAAATCTTAGCATTTCACCATCTATTTCTATCAGAAGCTAACACAGGAGATAGGAGCAGAAGACTCTTTTCATGTTCGGCCTGCATGAAAAACTCAGAGTTACCATTATAATCAGAAATAATAATTAAACTTTTATTTTTCAGTCAGCCACATGTTTAAAAATTTAGAATGGAATAATTATTTAACTTTATTTCAGAAGAGCATCTGGCCCTCGTGGTGTCTGCTGGAAAACACTCTGGCCCTTGAACTAATTTAGTTGAGGACCCCTGCTGTAGACAATTTGAAATGTAGAACAAAGCCAGTGAGTTTCAGTGACTATACAGCAATCCTCATACTAAGCAAGTATGCAGCGACAGTGGAGAGGAACTCTCCCTTTTAACAGGAAGAAACCTCCAGAGAATCCTGGCTCAGTATAAGCAGCCATCCTCCATGACTCACTGGGGATCGAGAAGACAGAGCACACACACACACACACACACACACACACACACACACACACACACACACACACACACACACACACACACACACACACACACACACACACACACACACACACACACACACACACACACACACACAAATATTCTATTTGGCGAGAGATAAACTTTCTTGTATTTATCCTAGTGGATCTATAATTAAACGGATAAACTAGTAGTAGCACATCCAACGTCAAGGAAAGCAAAAAGTTATTATCAGGAGAGGGAGAATGTTTAAGTGGTTAGCAGCAGTGTGCTAGACGATGGCCCCCTCCATGAGGCCACCACAGCTCAGCAGAACATCATTGTAGCTTCTTCTGGGGAGAAAAACACTTAGAGAGAAAATAAAGTTAACAGCTGAAATAGCAGGAAATAATACAGTTAAAGAGCAGATAGTAGAAGAAAGTAGTAGAGTGTGAAAAGTGGTCAGTGTATCCTCCAGCAGTCTAAGCCTATAGCAGCATAACGACAGAGTTAACTGGATAATCTATCCTTCTTAGATGGAGGCATGTTGGAGGAAGGGCATGGGAGAGTCGTCTTTACCGACTGTACACTCGACCTCCCTGTACTCCTCCACTTGTCCAGATTTAGGCTAACATCAGATTTTAACCATAGGCCCTATCAAATAAAAATGTTTTAAGCCTATTAAATGTAGACAAAGTGTCTGCCTCACAGACTAAGGCTGAGAGCTGGTTCCACAGGAGAGGAGCCTGATAACTAAAAGATCTGCCTCCCATCCTAATTTTAGATATTCTGGGAACCACCAGTAGACCTGCAGTCTGAGAGCAAAGTGCTCGGTTAGGAACGTTTGGAACAATCAGATCACTGATGTATGATGGACCTTGATTATTAAGAGCTTTATATGTGAGAAGAAGGATCTTAAAATCTATTCTGAATTTAACAGGTAGCCAATGTAGGGAAGCTAAGACAGGAGAGATATGATCTCTCTTTTTAATTCTCATCAGAACTCTAGCTGCAGCATTGTGGACAAGCTGAAGACTTTTAACTACATTCTGTGGACTTCCTGAGAGTAATGAATTACAGTAATCCAGCCTTGATGTAATAAATGCATGAACTAGTTTTTCAGCATCACTCCTGGAAAGTATGCTTCTAATCTTAGCAATATTCCGAAGGTGGAAAAAGGAAATCCGACAAACTTGTGAAACCTGGGATTTGAATGACATGTCCTGGTCAAAGATAACACCAAGGTTCCTTGCTTTGTTCTCGGAGATTAATGTAATGCCATTCAGGTCAGGTGATTGACTAAGCAATTTCCTTTTCTGGATTTCTGGTCCAAAGATGAGAACTTCCGTCTTGTCTTGATTTAAAAGCAAAAAGTTTAGAGTCATCCAATTGTTTTATGTCCTCAAGACAAGCCTGTAATCTACCCAACCGATTAGGTTCATCAGGGTTAATGGATAAATATAACTGAGTATCGTCAGCATAACAGTGGAAGTTTATCCCATGCTGTCTAATGATTTTACCAATTGGGAGCATATATATAGTAAAAAGAATTGGTCCAAGCACTGAACCCTGTGGTACTCCACAAGTAACCCTGGAGTATGAAGAAGATTTGTCATGTACATTTACAAAATGAAATCTGTCAGACAGGTAGGATTTAAACCAGCCTAACGCTGTTCCTTTGATCCCTACAACATGTTTAAGTCTTTCTAAAAGAACATTGTGATCAACTGTGTCAAAGGCAGCACTGAGATCTAACAAGACTAGAACAGACACAAGATTCTTATCTGAGGCCATGAGAATATCATTTGTAACTCTCACTAATGCAGTTTCAGTACTGTGATACTTGTGCGTCTTGTTCAGTGGTGGTCGTCTTTCAGCCGTTCTTACCTTGGCCATGTCTCTGAGTGTTGCACACCTTGTGTTTTTGGGCACTCCAGTGATGTTGCAGCTCTGAAATATGGCCAAACTGGTGGCAAGTGGCATCTTGGCAGCTGCAGGCTTGACTTTTCTCAGTTCATGGGCAGTTATTTTGCGCCTTGGTTTGTCCACACGCTTCTTGCGACCCTGTTGACTATTTTGAATGAAACACTTGATTGTTCGATGATCACGCTTCAGAAGCTTTGCAATTTTAAGACTGCTGCCTCCCTCTGCAAGATATCTCACTATTTTTGACCTTTCTGAGCCTGTCAAGTCCTTCTTTTGACCCATTTTGCCAAAGGAAAGGAAGTTGCCTAATAATTATGCACACCTGATATAGGGTGTTAGGGGGTTGATGTCATTAGACCACACCCCTTCTCATTACAGAGATGCACATCACCTAATACGCTTAATTGGTAGTAGGCTTTCGAGCATACACCTTGGAGTAAGACAACATGCATGAAGAGGATGATGTGGACAAAATACTCATTTGCCTAATAATTCTGCACTCCCTGTATGTAACAGGTGAAATAAACCCTACTGAGAAAGTGTCTGTATAAATGTATAAATAAATCTCTCCATTGCGCTTTAAAAGCAGAAGGTCCACATGAGCTCCTCCTGACGAGGCAGGTCTCCCAGAGACGGCTCTGTTCGTGGAGCTGCAGGTTTTAACGGCTACGCAGCCGGATGTTCTTCCTCTCTGCTACTCTGTTCAACTGTAAACATCTTTCTCCCAAAGACCGTTTTCGTGGTTTCATCACACTTCTTTAGGGAGACAGACTCAGCCAATAAACAGCAGTAATTTAAGAGGGCAGTCCTCAAAGTGCTGCTTTATGAGCTCAATTGTCTGCAGCACTCAGTGTAGATGTGTGTGTGTGTGTGTGTGTGCGCGTACGTGCGTGTGTGCGTGTGTGTGTGTGTGTGTGTGTGTGTGTGTGTGTGTGTGTGTGTGTGTGTGTGTGTGTGTGTGTGTGTGTGTGTGTGTGTGTGTGTGTGTGTGTGTGTGTGTCCTCTTTATAATAGCCATGCTGCTATCAGCCATAGCCTCTCGCAGCTTCTGTGGGACAACCAATTCCCTTTATCAGGCTACTGATAACAGGCTTTAGCTCCTTTATGCCCCCCCTCCCACACACACACACACACCATCACACACAGGCCACTAAACAACTAATTAGCTCTTCTGCAGGGCTGGAGGGGCTGCAGGGTTGCGGGGTGGTAGTCGTCTGACCCGCCGCTCTGACAAAGGCACGCAGCGCTTTAATGTAAAAAAATGAAATCAACGACAGCGCTGGGCATCAGGCAGCTAGCAAGCGGCCCCCTCTTAACATTAACAATTATAGTGATTAACAGTGATACCCAGAGCTCATTATTCACACACAGCAGCCAGAAACACAGAGGAGAGATAAGCTTGTTTATTGGAGAGGGCCTTTTCACAAGGTGCAGTCGTTCATCATTTGGGCTGAGGGGGGTTTGCGGGGGCAGCGGGCACCACAATTAAAAACACAGTGTGACCTTGTGGCCAGAAGGACCTACAGAGGAGGAGAATTCAAGCAACCAGACGAAACCTTAGTAAGGAGAGGCATGGTGCTCCTCCGTAAGGTAGAAGTTCCTTCTCAGTTCCTGGTTTGCTGCTTTGGTTTTCTTCTAGTTTGAAGCAAAGAGGACAACATTTCTTTATTTGCTGCATTTTCAACAAGAGAGTTCTGGGAAATTTCTGGGAGGGGGGAAATATGCTGTTGTGTCTCTGAAGAGAATCGTCTCTTTGCTGAGACATTAGCGTGTTTGGTTTCAGCGGCTACCTCTGGTGTCTACCTTCAGAGGGTAAACGAGCCTAGCCCTGACTCAGAAACATCAGAATCCAGGGGTGTTTCTCAATGCCAAGGAGACACGTCATCAGGAGCTGCCAAGATGGTTCCAATGTTCACGTTCTACCGAGGCGCGTGTTCTCTGTTTGTTAGCCGTTTAGCTAGCTGAGCAAGGATACACGGAAGGTGTCTTGTAGGCCAGCCTTGGTCAAAAATTACCCAGAACACACCGCAGTATTTTCAAAAGGATGGTGGATCAGAAGCCGGCAGCTACTTCGGGGGCAGATTTCAAGTTTAAAATTAACTCAACTAATTTCAAATGTTTTTTTTTTTTTTTTTTTTGAGATCCAAGGAAGTTATCTATGTGTGACAAGGTGGAGAAACAAGGGCCTGGGTGGGATTCGATCCCTAGGCTACCAAGTGAGAGTCACGCATGCTAACCAGTCAGCCAAAGGGACATTCCCTTGGCCAAGTGGCCAGGGCGCATGATCAATTGGGAAACAGTGACACGACGCTCGTGTCACATATGGTTGGTTAGTTGCTTGGTAGTTGCAGCTCTGGTGGCTAGCGGGTAGTAACTTGCTTACATATTTAATTTAACCAATATATACACAATTTTAAAAGTTAAAGTCTCATTATATATTTATATTTAAACTTGTACGTATAAAATTTTTCGTCATTTTCCGTGTCACGTGATGCAAGTCTGTTCCATTTAACCGTTTTCTTTGACCAAGGAAGGACAGTGTCCTCGTAGGCAAGGCGCCTGGCCTTGTGAGGACATTGAGATACACCCCGGGTCAGTCTCTGATTCATACAGGACCAGCTCTGACCCAAAATAATCCCAAAGGGGTCCAACTCATTTCCAGTCTAAGACGCCGTGATGCTTCAGCTGCTGGCAGCCGATCACTCACAGATCACAACTGGGTTTTGGTCAGAGCTGAATAAATCAGGTTGAGGACTACGGATCAGGTTCTGAGTCTCAGATCCGAGTGTTCCAGGTCAGGATGTGGTCTTGGTTCAGGACAGAAAACTGCGAGCAGCACATTAAGTCCACATTAAGCCTGTCTGCTCACTGCATGTTTGTACATAATTAGTGCTAATTAAACACATCTTTTCATTAGTGTAAATGCTGGATGTTCTCCAGGGGCTTCTCACCTCCACCAGCCTTTCTCTGGTTGTTCCATCAATCCTGCCTCCTCCCCTCTGCTCCTCTGTTATAGATGCTTAATGAGCTGGAAAATATAATTCAGAGATGATAGTTGTCAGGAAGAGATGGAAGAAGAAGGAAGAGGGATGGGGAGACGGAGGGCGATGACAGTTTATTGTCATCTGTGTTTCCAGATCAGCAGAATCCCTTTTGTGTTAAATGATGCCGATTATCTCCAATCTTCATACCGGAGCAGGAAAACGTTCCAAACCAGCCACAGATGTGCCCAACCTGCAATCAGCTGTTTGATCTGTTAAGTGTAGACTATGTGGAGAAGCAGCTTCACTTAGAGCAAGGAAGAAACCCAATCAGACATGAATCATGATTCCTACATCTTCTTCGGTCTCTATGATTGGAAAAGTATTCAATGAGGAAGGTTGGTGGGGGGTCCTGTTCATTTCACCTGAATAGGTGAGAGTTTCTCGTTTCAGCGTGAACAGGTACTGGTTACTTACTAGGATGTACAGGGCTGGAGCGGGATAATTACTGGGGTTATGGCATGAATGCTCCTCTGCATCAATAAAGCACCCCTTTACAGTTCCGTTTGGAATGTTGCATTTTCTCCAAACTGTATTTTATACAAGATATCTTCTGGAGATTTCCTTCTCCATGTCAGAAACTAGGTCCTGCCATAGGTGGAGGAGTTTAAGTGTCTTGGTTCTTGTTTCCAAGTGAGGGAAAAATAGAGCATCTGCTTTTTGCAGATGATGTGGTCCTGTTGGCTTTATCGGAGAGTGATCTCCAGCGTTCATTGGAGCAGTTTGCAGCCAAGTGTGAAGCAGCTGGGATAAGAATCAACTCCTCTAAATCTGAGACCATGGTCCATCCATCAATCCATCCATTTTCATCCGCTTATCCGGGGCCGGGATGCGGGGGCAGCAGCCTAAGCAGGGAAGAGCAGACATCCCTCTCCCCAGCCACTTGGGCCAGCTCTTCTGACCAGCCAAGACACATATTCCTCCAGCATTTGCTGGGTCTTCCTTTAGGTCTCCTCCCGGTTTGACGTGCCTGGAAAACCTCACCAGGAAGGCATCCAGGAGGCATCCTAGCCAGATGTCAGAGCAACCTCAACTGGCTCCTCAAGATGTGGAGGAGCAGCAATTCTACTACGAGCCCCTCCCGGATGACTGAGCTTCTCACCCTGTCTCTAAGAGAAAGCCCAACACGTCGGACATGTTCAGAAGAATAGTACCGGAGATAAAACAAGTTCTGGATCGGAGCAAGAATTTATAAAGAAGTTAGCGAAATCCAGCATTTATTTTGGTAACCAACTTCCGCTTATTGGCAAGCGAATTTGCATATTAGCTAAATGTTTAAGTACCAGCTAAATGTTTATTTTCCACAATGTCATTTAGCTCCACACTATATTTTATATTTTTGGGTCAGACTTAAATATTTATTTCTCAAATACTGATTTTGCAAACTAAATGTTTAGCTCCAAAATAAATATTTAGCTGGGATCTAAAAATTTATTTCGGAAAATAAATATTTAATTTACAAATTAAATATTTAGTTCCAAAATAAATATTTAATTAGTAAATTAAATATTTAGTTAGTGAATTAAATANAAGCAGCTTCACTTAGAGCAAGGAAGAAACCCAATCAGACATGAATCATGATTCCTACATCTTCTTCGGTCTCTATGATTGGAAAAGTATCCAATGAGGAAGGTTGGTGGGGGGTCCTGTTCATTTCACCTGAATAGGTGAGAGTTTCTCGTTTCAGCGTGAACAGGTACTGGTTACTTACTAGGATGTACAGGGCTGGAGCGGGATAATTACTGGGGTTATGGCATCAATAAAGCACCCCTTTACAGTTCCGTTTGGAATGTTGCATTTTCTCCAAACTGTATTTTATACAAGATATCTTCTGGAGATTTCCTTCTCCATGTCAGAAACTAGGTCCTGCCATAGGTGGAGGAGTTTAAGTGTCTTGGTTCTTGTTTCCAAGTGAGGGAAAAATAGAGCATCTGCTTTTTGCAGATGATGTGGTCCTGTTGGCTTTATCGGAGAGTGATCTCCAGCGTTCATTGGAGCAGTTTGCAGCCAAGTGTGAAGCAGCTGGGATAAGAATCAACTCCTCTAAATCTGAGACCATGGTCCATCCATCAATCCATCCATTTTCATCCGCTTATCCGGGGCCGGGATGCGGGGGCAGCAGCCTAAGCAGGGAAGAGCAGACATCCCTCTCCCCAGCCACTTGGGCCAGCTCTTCTGACCAGCCAAGACACATATTCCTCCAGCATTTGCTGGGTCTTCCTTTAGGTCTCCTCCCGGTTTGACGTGCCTGGAAAACCTCACCAGGAAGGCATCCAGGAGGCATCCTAGCCAGATGTCAGAGCAACCTCAACTGGCTCCTCAAGATGTGGAGGAGCAGCAATTCTACTACGAGCCCCTCCCGGATGACTGAGCTTCTCACCCTGTCTCTAAGAGAAAGCCCAACACGTCGGACATGTTCAGAAGAATAGTACCGGAGATAAAACAAGTTCTGGATCGGAGCAAGAATTTATAAAGAAGTTAGCGAAATCCAGCATTTATTTTGGTAACCAACTTCCGCTTATTGGCAAGCGAATTTGCATATTAGCTAAATGTTTATTTTCCACAATGTCATTTAGCTCCACACTATATTTTATATTTTTGGGTCAGACTTAAATATTTATTTCTCAAATACTGATTTTGCAAACTAAATGTTTAGCTCCAAAATAAATATTTAGCTGGGATCTAAAAATTTATTTCGGAAAATAAATATTTAATTTACAAATTAAATATTTAGTTCCAAAATAAATATTTAATTAGTAAATTAAATATTTAGTTAGTGAATTAAATAT
>SSNQ01034641.1:218671-228671 GCA_006942095.1 Nothobranchius kuhntae
GTGAGTCCGACTATATCTTGCCGGTACCGCTCAACCTCTGCCACAAGCTCCTGCTCCTTCCCCGCCAGCGAGGTGACGTTCCATGTCCCAAAAACCAGTTTTCTTGTTGGGGGATCGGACCGCCAAGGCTCCCGCCTTGGTCTGCCACCCGATCCACACTGCACTGGACCCTTCATGTTCCTCTTGCAGGTCGTGGGTCCACAGTTGGATGAGCCCATGTATCCGGTTCAGGCTGGGCCCGGCCAGGCCCCATGGGCGAAAGCCCGGCCACCAGGCGCTCGCTCACGGGCCCCAACCCCAGGCCTGGCTCCAGGGTGGGACCTCGGTAACCCTCCGGGCCGGGTACTCCGACTCTTTGTTTTAATGTCCATGAAAGATCCTGTGAACCGTTCTTTGTCTCACCCTTCACCTAAGACCAATTTGTCATGGGAGACCCTACCAGGGGCACAAAGTGCCCCAGACAACATAGCTCCTAGGATCATTAGGGCACTCAAACTCCTCCACCACGATAAGGTGACGGTTCAGTAACGAGCAAACTAATTAATTACCGTCTTTTTTTATCAAAACGTCGTTTCTGTTACTGATAAGAAAATGTGTGCGTTAAGCACCGTGGTGTGTTCAAGCTGTCATCAGCTGATCAGGAGCTAAAGAGGTAGATGTTTTCATCCAAGCGCATCACGGCCCGTGAAGAAGGAGGAAGACGTGATGAATAGTCTACGCCCTTCTTAGCCTGACAGCAGGACATCCTGAAGGTCCGCTCACCTGTTCACCGTCCTGATCTTCTACCTTCCTAGATGATCCAGCTGTGACCTGTTTCTGATCATGTCTTTAGTCCCACTGTAACACTGATGCATCAGTCTCAAATGTCATGGAGCTCAGGTGTTATTAGAACTACATGTGTGTGTTTACCACCCAGCTTCAGCTCTTCTGTGGTTGAGTCTGTCCCATGTTAGTAAATTTAAGTCCTCCATCAGGTTTGTGCCTCTTCTAGCATCATTTAAAAGGATTTTATTTATTTATTTATTTATTTATTTATTTATTTATTTATTTATTTATTTATTTATTTATTTATTTATTTATTTATTTATTTATTTGTCCGTTACTAGATTACCAGCAACAGAAATGCTACTAAAAACACACAATTATGTGAAGCTGGAAAAATTAAAATACTGTGCAAAATTACGTTTATTTCTATAATTTAACTAGACTGAGATACAATTCATTTCAATTCAATTCAAAAATACTTTATTAATCCCAGAGGGAAATTGATTGCTGTAGTAGCTCAGAATAATAATAATAATCAAGTCATCAAAGAGTTATTGTATATTACAATGGCTGTTGGCAGGAAGGATCTCCAGTAGCGGTCAGTGTTGCAGTGAAACTGAAGAAGCCTCTGACTGAAGTGTCATGGTCTGTGTCTGCGTCTTTCCCCATGTGTCTCCTGATGTCTTCCATCCCTCTTTAGATTCCACTTTTGTGTCTCATAAGGCCCTCATGTGTCCTTTGTCTGCGTCTCATTTATGTGTCTTCTGTTTGTAGCCCTTCAGGTCATCCCCAGCCCCTCCAGTTGTAGCTCCAGCCTCCTTGTCCCCAGCTCAGTGTATATGTGTGTTAGTCCTTCCCTCAGCCTTTAGGTTTAGCTTTGTGTTTTTCAGTTTTAGGTTTAGCTGCCCTCCACTGGTTCTCTTCCCCACTCAGATAATTGTTGTCACTTGCCTCACTCCACACACCTGCTTCCTGTTTCCATAATTGCTCATCCCAGTCTATTTAAGCCCTGTCTTGTCTCTGTGTTGTTGTCAGTCCATTGTATGTTTGTCAGCGTTGTTTCGTGGTCTATGTGAGCTTATGTCTCCAGGTTTTGGTGCTCCAAGTGAGCTTACGGTGTTCTGAGTTCCAGGACTTTTGGACTTTGTGCTCTAAGTGAGCTTTTGTTCTTAGCAGGGTTTATGGCTCACTGCCTTTGGATTTATTTTTGTTTGTTCTGCAAAATAAAGGATTTTTACTTTATACCAACTCCTGCCTCTTGTCGTCTGGGTAATCAACACTTTGGGTCCTAACCATCCCCTCAACGTGACTGAATGGACCAACCACCCAGGACCCAGCGGATTACCCAGATGTACCGCTATTATGGTGAGCCAGAGAAATGTTGGACATTTATTCAAGATGTTGCCAGCTGCTTGGACTCTTCTGAGTTCAATAAGGTCTCCTTCCTGGTGTTCTGCCTGGGAGGCGAAGTCATGCGGTGGGCCACCCGTTATTTCGACTACCACCCCATCGAAGAGGTGTCGTTTTGGCCGTTCGTCAAGGAGCTGCTGGCGAACTTCGGCCCCATAGCTCCGCCATCATCCTTCAACAACAACACCTTCGCCTGGTCCGATCAGCGCCACCTCCCCATCTCCTGGGGACTGCCACACTCCATCTCCCTCTGCTCCCGCCGACGCCATCCCCGCACCTCCGAGGAGACGCACCCGCCGTAGACGTCACACTCCTGCTCCAGCGGTGGTCCCGGAGGACGCATCGCATCCTGCTCCAGTGGTGGTCGGCTGGCGTTAGCATCGGAGAGGCTAGCCATTAGCGTGCCTAGGCATGCCACNTTTATTTATTTATTTATTTATTTATTTATTTATTTATTTATTTATTTATTTATTTATTTATTTATTTATTTATTTGTCCGTTACTAGATTACCAGCAACAGAAATGCTACTAAAAACACACAATTATGTGAAGCTGGAAAAATTAAAATACTGTGCAAAATTACGTTTATTTCTGTAATTTAACTAGACTGAGATACAATTCATTTCAATTCAATTCAAAAATACTTTATTAATCCCAGAGGGAAATTGATTGCTGTAGTAGCTCAGAATAATAATAATAATCAAGTCATCAAAGAGTTATTGTATATTACAATGGCTGTTGGCAGGAAGGATCTCCAGTAGCGGTCAGTGTTGCAGTGAAACTGAAGAAGCCTCTGACTGAAGTGTCATGGTCTGTGTCTGCGTCTTTCCCCATGTGTCTCCTGATGTCTTCCATCCCTCTTTAGATTCCACTTTTGTGTCTCATAAGGCCCTCATGTGTCCTTTGTCTGCGTCTCATTTATGTGTCTTCTGTTTGTAGCCCTTCAGGTCATCCCCAGCCCCTCCAGTTGTAGCTCCAGCCTCCTTGTCCCCAGCTCAGTGTATATGTGTGTTAGTCCTTCCCTCAGCCTTTAGGTTTAGCTTTGTGTTTTTCAGTTTTAGGTTTAGCTGCCCTCCACTGGTTCTCTTCCCCACTCAGATAATTGTTGTCACTTGCCTCACTCCACACACCTGCTTCCTGTTTCCATAATTGCTCATCCCAGTCTATTTAAGCCCTGTCTTGTCTCTGTGTTGTTGTCAGTCCATTGTATGTTTGTCAGCGTTGTTTCGTGGTCTATGTGAGCTTATGTCTCCAGGTTTTGGTGCTCCAAGTGAGCTTACGGTGTTCTGAGTTCCAGGACTTTTGGACTTTGTGCTCTAAGTGAGCTTTTGTTCTTAGCAGGGTTTATGGCTCACTGCCTTTGGATTTATTTTTGTTTGTTCTGCAAAATAAAGGATTTTTACTTTATACCAACTCCTGCCTCTTGTCGTCTGGGTAATCAACACTTTGGGTCCTAACCATCCCCTCAACGTGACTGAATGGACCAACCACCCAGGACCCAGCGGATTACCCAGATGTACCGCTATTATGGTGAGCCAGAGAAATGTTGGACATTTATTCAAGATGTTGCCAGCTGCTTGGACTCTTCTGAGTTCAATAAGGTCTCCTTCCTGGTGTTCTGCCTGGGAGGCGAAGTCATGCGGTGGGCCACCCGTTATTTCGACTACCACCCCATCGAAGAGGTGTCGTTTTGGCCGTTCGTCAAGGAGCTGCTGGCGAACTTCGGCCCCATAGCTCCGCCATCATCCTTCAACAACAACACCTTCGCCTGGTCCGATCAGCGCCACCTCCCCATCTCCTGGGGACTGCCACACTCCATCTCCCTCTGCTCCCGCCGACGCCATCCCCGCACCTCCGAGGAGACGCACCCGCCGTAGACGTCACACTCCTGCTCCAGCGGTGGTCCCGGAGGACGCATCGCATCCTGCTCCAGTGGTGGTCGGCTGGCGTTAGCATCGGAGAGGCTAGCCATTAGCGTGCCTAGGCATGCCACTAGCTGGATTTCCTACCCCCTTGACGGGCCTTAATCATGGATAGGCTGGCATTAGCATCAGAGAGACTAGCCATTAGCATGTCTCAGAGAGTCACTAGTCAGCTAGTGGCCAGGCACACTAATGGCTAGCCTCTCCGATGCTAACGCCAGCCTATCCATGCTAATGCTCCGTCAAGGGGGTAGGAAATCCAGCTAGTGGCCAGCCTAGGCACGCTAATGGCTAGCCTCTCCAATGCTAACACCAGCCCGTCCAGGCTAACGCTAGCCTATCCATGCTAATAGACAGCAGAGGGAGTGTGTGAACTAGTCAATGGGTGTGTCCGAATCCACAGGAAGGATGCTTATGAGTACGGATCATCGCCGGTCTAGCAAGGCCGGGTCCTTGAAGACCGCTAAAACCGGAAGTCAGCGGCTCTGAATTCGGACAGTCTAGCCTTCACCTCTACGGTGGCCCGTAGGTCCCGTCACAGCCGTGGCGGCAGCTACACGCAAAGGAAAAATGCAAAAGCTAGCGAAAATCGAGCAGGAATATTAAGGAGCTACAGCAGCTTCACGTCCATCAGCAGCGTTTGTTCACAACTGTTTTCAGGTAAAGTAACTTTGTTTATTCTAGAAGCTTTCAGGACTTACATGCTAACTTTAGATGGTTCGTGTATGTTTTAAGCTACAGAATGAACTTGTTAAACATACACAACACATTACTACAGAGTATTATCATGTAGGTAATTAATATAAACCAAATGCATTATAAATGTTAAATGCAGTAGGATGTTGTCTAATGTAAATTGGACCTTAGAACATCAAATGAGGGTAAAACGTTTTTAAAAACTGGCTTTTTAATAATATAGCATTGAAGTGTTCTCAATGTGCATTTGTTTATTCAACTTAAGCCTAATATAGATTAGATCTGTCTTAAAAATGTAAATTCTCTGTAGTTTTTATTGAACTATTCCCTGCTGCTTTTCTTTAAACTGAACAGAACCAGTGTACTGCAAGTTATATGGTTTGTTTTACATTTTTCAATAAAAACCCTATTTTTTAAACTATTACAGGTCAGCATGCACTGTGCTGCACATCTGCCTCTGTGCTGGTGAAGTTGAGGGTCTGCAGGATGAGCCTGAGGAAGATGTCTGTGGAGGAGGTCAGTGGTGCTCTGTCCTGGAGGAGGTACCAGCAGACCACCACTATTGTTAACAGGCAAGTCATTCACAGAGATGTAACAGCCGTCGTCTGAGCTAGTCCAGCAGTCCCTGTAGATCACATATGTCAGACTCAAGGCCCGCGGGCCAGATGCGGCCCGCTGAGTATTTTTATGTGGCCCGCGAGATAAATATAAAAAATATATTAAAACTGGCCCGCTGGCCGATTTTACCGCAAAGACTTCAACTCCCATGATGCTTTGCGGTGTCAGCGCGGAGCCGGCGCGCCCCCTCCTTTGTGTTTTTTCCAGCGCCTGCTGCCGGTGTGTGCCGCTCCACTGTCTCGGACAAACTACACTCCTCTCACTCAGCGCCGAGTTCACTCAGCTATTTTCTGATGTTGAAGCCCAGAAACGGAGATTCTAGCCGCTCAGTAACGTGTTCACGACTGAAAGAGAAAGTTTTCCAACTAACGTCCAGACAGAGCTGATATAACTCCAGCGAGCAGCGACACGCTCAAACCAGCATGACTCTGTGGCTGCTGTCGTGTTTCCTCCCCGACACACAACAACGTGGTCAAGCTGCTCAGACATGTTCATCAGCACAAACCTATGTGAGCACCTGTTGTCATCTAATGTTGTCATTATTATGATGAAGATGAACAAAACAACAGGAGTCTCCTCCTCAGCTCAGGTCAACCCCATGATGCAGGTATCTGGCTGCAACAGGTGAGCATCACAGTAAACCAGTGGAGCAAACTGAGCTTTAAATATGTTGGTTTTATGCTTTTTTTCTGCTCCAAAACATGAACGTTAACAGGTTGCATTTTCATTTAAGATAAAATGATATTTTTATTTTGTTGTTGGCCCGTGAGAAAAGATTTAACCTACAGTAAACAGGAAGTGGAAAGGCTGCAGATAGATGAATAGAATAGAAAATCCCTTTATTGTTCCTCAGTGGGGAAAGCTAGACGTCACAGCAGCGATGACACGTATTACAGGAGAAAAAAGGAGAATAAAAAATAAGAAAAATGAATAAACAAGAAAATATAAATCCTGAATAGATTTTAAAAATGCTGATTATACCACAAGTAATGAATACCACTGATGCCTTTTATTTGTAACTGACTTCCTCGTGTGTAATTTGGTTATTCCACATTCAGTGTTAATGCAGAAATAAGTTTGTTTCCAAATTTAAAGGTTCTAAATTGCATATATGTTGATAAAGAAAATGTGCAAATTTGCCGTCACATTTTCAAAAAATATTAAGTTTGGCCCGCGACTTCGTCCCAGAGTTTCATTTCGGCCCCGTTTGAGTTTGAGTTTGACACCCCTGCTGTAGATGGACGATGGAGTGGACAGTGAGAGGAAGTGTCCCAAAGCTCTCTGCAGACCATACTGTATGATGTTCCTCTGACCAGAAACGTCCAGCCACGGGTCTGCTCCAGCCCTCCATCCACGTCTGGATCCTCCTGCAGCAGATCCAGCTGCACTGTTAAAGACTTCCTGCTCACTCAGTTTAAATAAATGATCCAGGAAGAGTCACTCAAGTTAATCCTGCTTTAACCGTACAAAACTGGTCCATACTGGTTTTGATCTGTAAATAAGTGTAACGTATTATAAATAATCTTGTCTCCTTACCATCTTTTCATTTTCTGTTCATGTAGCATGTTCAAAGACATCTGCAATAATAAAACTGGTGATAAAATCAATGACCAGAAAGAGTTATCAGTTAGTATTTGTTTTAATAAACGTGTTCAAATATCAAACAGCTAAATATCATTAACATGATGACAGTAGAAGGCCTCTCTCCCAGGAGGACCACCAGGTAAAGCCTCTCCTGACCCTGGACTCCTGCAGCCCTACAGAGAAAATCAGAGGCCACAGGTGACAAAAAGGCAATAAACACATTTTGACATTTATCCACATGAGAAGATAAAACTTTTGTTCTTCACACAAACTTTTTACTTCATTAAAACGTGTCAGCTGTGTAAATCCCTGAATGTAAAACTACTTTTCACAGACGAATTTCTGTAGTTGTGTGTAAACAGCTTCACTCTTCACCTCTAAGCTTAATAAAAACGCTTCTTTGCTCCGTTGTCCTTAAAACAAATGACAAGTTTAATTCGCCACACACACACACACACACACCAACGGTAATAACGGACCCGTGAAACAAACTGGTTCTGGCTGATTTCTGCCTAAAATGTAATTTAACAAAAACAAATATACAAATGAAAAATGTCTATAAACTGAACAACTTCAAGCTTTTTAGGTTTCTATGGTTAGTTTTTAACAAACTTACGTTTAAAACTTCGTAGCTCTCCCCAATTTCTCTTCCTGTTGAAAATCCACAGCCGGCGTGCAAAGCATGCTGGGATAGCCTTGTTCTGTGAGGATACAACAAACCCATCCTCGAAATGTGGGCGGAGCGAGGACGCGTTTGAGGACGCGAGAATGACTATTCTTGGAATTTGGACAGTACTCGTCGCTGCGCTGTGACGTCATCGACCTCAAAATGCACTCTTACAAGCATCCTTCCCGTGGATTCGGACACACCCAATGACCAGCCGAGGGCTGCTAGTCCCTAGCGTATCTAGTAGTAACGCCGGTAAAGGTGCTATCTCTCAGTAAGCAGCGCCAGCCTCTCAGTTACCGGTGCCAGCTTATCATTAATCAGGTTGGTAGTTAGCTTCAGAATTTATGTAGCCTCCTGCTGCTGGGCAGTAGTCTTAATTTTGGCCCCCATACCGCGCCATAATCCTTTACTCATTCTGCAAAGCAAACCTTGGTCAAAATGATAATCCTTCCCATCTTAGATTACGGTGACATCATTTATAGAACTGCTTCCAAAAAATCTTCATTAGCTCAATGTCATTTATCACACAGCAACCCATTTGGTCAGTGGTGCCTCTTTCACTACTCATCATTGTGATCTTTACTCACTCGTTAACTGGCCACCACTCCATTCCCGCCGGTTGTTACATTGGCATCAGTTCATAAACAAATCGATCATCGGTAGAACCGTCATATCTTCGCTCATTACTCATCACTCCCAACAACCAGCGCAATTTACGTTCCAGTAACTTAATCTCTATGGTTATTCCCAAAGCTCGCACCTCCTTTGGCCGCTCCTCATTCCAGTTTGCTGCTTCCAACGACTGGAATGAGCTGCAGAAACCACTGAAGCTCACTACCTACATTCCATTATCTACCTTCAGTAATTCATGGTGATCAATAGTTTCTGATCTATGTGCTTCTGAGTATTAAAAACTGTTTGAGGTCTGTTTTGATTGCTTGTACACATTATATATGAGAACAGTCCTTTGTTTTTATGTCTAACTGCTTTATCTTACCTGTTGTTCTTTGGTGTAAAGCTAACTGTGTGTCTGTTGCTGCTGCCTCTTGGCCAGATTGTCAATGTAAGTGAGAATGAGTTCTCAGTCGACTCATCCGGATAAATAAAGTTTCAGTAAAATTTATGTAAATAAATTGGTTGGTCGACATATCAGGCTGATGTTTGCCATTTTTATGTATCGCTATGGTGATGTGCCTCTTTAGTAGTCAGGTACGCAGCAAGCACTCAGGAGCTAAAACCAGATTGTTGTTTAAATGTAAATTTGCTTTCCTGAAAAACACCTGCTCAGTAAACGGTTTCAA
Organism: Nothobranchius kuhntae; assembly: GCA_006942095.1. Lineage (NCBI taxonomy): Eukaryota > Metazoa > Chordata > Actinopteri > Cyprinodontiformes > Nothobranchiidae > Nothobranchius > Nothobranchius kuhntae. The sequence continues at coordinate 227,638 of SSNQ01034641.1, forward strand.
ACATTACCGTTGTTTACCTGTTTTATATTAATCACTTGCTCAGTTCATGGATTTGTTTTATTAACTTTGATTAAATGTTTTATTTTGAAACTGAGTAGTGCTGAAAATTAGGGGTCAACAGTTGGTCGAATTCATTTAAGACTGTCCAACTTTAAGCTTTTGGACTTTTTTCCAGTAGATTGTCTCAGGTCTAGAAGATGTAGCAGAACAAAGCAGATACACAATGAGAGAGCGGCACGTTCATGCCACGGGGCTCCTCACAAAGGCCTGCATCTGTCCATGCTCACATCCACAGTCACTCATGTACACCAGAGAACCCTCTGGCCAGGAGAGGGACCAGCAGAAAGTCGCCATTCCAAAAGAATGTTACAGAAACTCCTGCTGCTGGAATTGCAGAGAGCAGATTTCATGTGTTGATAGTTTGGATTAAAAGGGAACAGCTCGTCCTTCCAGCAGCAGCGAGAGCTGCAGGGGAGTGAGAGATGAACTTCTGTGAGCCAAATCGTCACCAAGAGGGTGACCAACTCTCATCTCACATTTGGAGAAGAACTGACAGCAGCTGGAGCACTGGGTCTTAAAAGAAGTTGATCACCCCAGATCCCCCTCTGAACTTGGTCTTCCTTTCTTTTCTGCCTGAGCTGAGCTCAGTTCAGTCTCTAACATCAGTCAGTTAGAAAACACTCTTACCCTTGACTAGTCCCCTGTGCGTGTGTGGTGAGGGAGGGGGCTGGACAAATCTACCAATCTATTTCCAACAGCAGTCCTGAGCAGTCAGACATGGCTGGCAGTGCTGGTTGACTGGAGGGATGATGGATGGAGGCTTGGTCCACCCTACATCATGTTCTGAACAGAAGAGCCCAAACTGTGGGCTGATTCAGCATCCGGTGGGTTAGAATGCAGAAGGAAGCAGGGAACCTAAAGGTGACGGAGTGCAGTGACCTTGACACCTTCTACTCTTTGGAAACACACACTTACATGCTGAACAAGGACACTTGTGTTAGCTTGTTCTGGGGGGATTTCTTGTGTTGGGAGCT
>SSNQ01034641.1:236171-269515 GCA_006942095.1 Nothobranchius kuhntae
CCTATGTGTTTATCTCAGTCTGAGGATAAATATGATTGTTGGAGGAGTTTCGTTCAACCACATTACATCAATAAAAACAAATAGTTCTTCTCTTTGCAGTTGCCCCATTTCACTGCAGGACCTCTTACATACGGCCTTGCAGATGAATCCCTGATGGCTCTGACCTTTAGATTCTGCTCTACAGCTGATTGGTTGGATTTAAAGTGGAAACTGAAACATCCTGTTGTCTGTCTCCAGAGTCAAGACAGGCTCAGGATCTCGTGACTCATCTTCAGTTTTTGTTGTTCTGCTGCATCGTTCGCTTTTTAACCACGAACAAAATGAATCAAAAGTGGGAGAAACACTAACATCATTTTCAGCCCTCTGGGACCTCAGGGAGGTCAAAGGTTAAGTGGTCTGACCCTGACATCAAACGAGTGGTACTGCTCTCACCCCTACTCCACAATGCCTCGCGTCCATACCCAAAGACAGTGCCTTGCACAAGTATTTCTACTCCTTGAACCTTTACACATTGCGACACCTTACAACCAACTTAAAGGTATCATAGAGATTTTCTGTGACTGACCAACACAAAGTATCACGTCATTGTAAAGTGGAATGAAACCACTACGTGGTTTTCAAAATTTTAAGTAAATCAAATTCTAAAAATTCTGATTGCATTTGTATTCAGCCCCCTGCATCAACTAGAGCCACCTTTGGCTGCAACAGCAGCTGTAAGTCTTTAGGGCATGTCTCTTTGTATTAGAGACTGAAACTTTCACCCGTTCTTCTGCACACGACAGCTCTAACTCACCCAGAGTGGATCGAGAGCATCTGTGAACACCAGTTTCAAGTCACTCCACAGAGGCTCAGAGGGGTTCAGGTCTGGACTCTGGGCCGTTATAACACGTGATTATTCTTTGATCTAAACCATTCCTCAGTAGCTCTTGCTGTATGTTTACCAGAGGTGTGACCAAGTCACCCCTTTGCAAGTCACAAGTAAGTCATAAGTCTTTCCAGTCAAGTCTCGAGTCAAGTCCAAAGTCAATGATATGGAAGTCCAAGTCAAGTCCAAGTTCTTAATTTTGAATTTTCAAGTCATAATCAAGTCATCTATCCAACTTCAACGTACAGGGAGTGCAGAATTATTAGGCAAGTTGTATTTTTGAGGAATAATTTTATTATTGAACAACAACCATGTTCTCAATGAACCCAAACAACTCATTAATATCAAAGCTGAATGTTTTTGGAAGTAGTTTTTAGTTTGTTTTTAGTTTTAGCTATTTTAGGGGGATATCTGTGTGTGCAGGTGACTATTACTGTGCATAAGTATTAGGCAACTAAACAAAAAACAAATATATACCCATTTCAATTATTTATTTTTACCAGTGAAACCAATATAACATCTCCACATTCACAAATATACATGTCTGACATTCAAAAACAAATCAGCGACCAATATAGCCACCTTTCTTTGCAAGGACACTCAAAAGCCTGCCATCCATGGATTCTGTCAGTGTTTTGATCTGTTCACCATCAACATTGCGTGCAGCAGCAACCACAGCCTCCCAGACACGGTTCAGAGAGGTGTACCGTTTCCCCTCCTTGTAAATCTCACATTTGATGATGGACCACAGGTTCTCAATGGGGTTCAGATCAGGTGAACAAGGAGGCCATGTCATTAGTTTTTCTCTTTTATACCCGTTCTTGCCAGCCACGCTGTGGAGTACTTGGACGCATGTGATGGAGCATTGTCCTGCATGAAAATCATGTTTTTCTTGAAGGATGCAGACTCCTTCCTGTACCTCTGCTTGAAGAAGGTGTCTTCCAGAAACTGGCAGTAGGACTGGGAGTTGAGCTTGACTCCATCCTCGACCCAAAAAGGCCCCACAAGCTCATCTTTGATGATACCAGCCCAAACCAGTACTCCACCTCCACCTTGCTGGCGTCTGAGTCGGACTGGAGCTCTCTGCCCTTTACCAGTCCAGCCACGGGCCCATCCATCTGGCCCATCAAGACTCACTCTCATTTCATCAGTCCATAAAACCTTAGAAAAATCAGTCTGGAGATATTTCTTGGCCCAGTCTTGACGTTTCAGCTTGTGTGTCTTGTTCAGTGGTGGTCGTCTTTCAGCCGTTCTTACCTTGGCCATGTCTCTGAGTATTGCACACCTTGTGCTTTTGGGCACTCCAGTGATGTTGCAGCTCTGAAATATGGCCAAACTGGTGGCAAGTGGCATCTTGGCAGCTGCATGCTTGACTTTTCTCAGTTCATGGGCAGTTATTTTGCACCTTGGTTTTTCCACACGCTTCTTGCGACCCTGTTGACTATTTTGAATGAAACGCTTGATTGTTCGATGATCACGCTTCAGAAGCTTTGTAACTTTAAGACTGCTGCATCCCTCTGCAAGATATCTCACTATTTTTGACCTTTCTGAGCCTGTCAAGTCCTTCTTTTGACCCATTTTGCCAAAGGAAAGGAAGTTGCCTAATAATTATGCACACCTGATATAGGGTGTTGATGTCATTAGACCACACCCCTTCTCATTACAGAGATGCACATCACCTAATATGCTTAACTGGTAGTAGGCTTTCAAGCCTATACAGCTTGGAGTAAGACGACATGCATGAAGAGGATGATGTGGACAAAATATTAATTTGCCTAATAATTCTGCACTCCCTGTAATGACAATATTAGTAAATAAATTCCACAAATAAAGCTTCTTAAAGCTTCATTTATTTGCTCAAACAAGCAGCAACTGAACCTGACTATAAACAAAGTGCTGCTGCATTCACCTGAACAAGATCAAACCCAGAACCAAAAATGATTCATGATTTTTGTCCATGTCGTACCACTTTTGTGCTAAAATATCAAATATGCTCAAGTAATCATCAAGTCAACAGATGCAAGTCAATTCAAGTCGCATGTCATTGGCGTTCAAGTCTGAGTGAAGTCGTAAGTCTTTATAGATTTTATAAGTCAAGTCAGAAGTCATTAAAATAATGACTCGAGTCTGATTTGAGTCCAAGTCATGTGACTCGAGTCCGCGCCTCTGATGTTCACGGTCATTATTCTGCTGGAAGGTGACTCTCCATCCCAGTCTCTACTCCCTTGCAGCCTCCCAACAGGTTTTCCTCCAGGATTGTTCTGTATTCAGCTCCATTCATCTCCCCATCAACTCTGACCAGCTTGCTTGTCTCTGATGAAGAAAAGCTCCCACACAGCATGATGCTGCCTCCACCATGTTTCACAGTGGGGATGGTGTGTTCAGGGTGATCAGCAGTGCCTTTCCTTTGCCTTTTGGTCTGACCAGACCAAAGCACCTCCTACCACATGTCTGCTGTCCTCTACGTGGCTCGTGGCAAACAGGACTTTTATGTCTTTCTGTCAACAACGACTTTCTTCTTGCCACTCTTCCATGTAGGCCAGATTGGTGGAGGGCATGACTTACAGTTGTCCAGTAGACCGATTGTCCCACCTGAGTTGTGGATTTCTGCAGCTCCTCCAGAATGACCATGGTCCTCTTGGAAACTTCTCTGACCAGACCGCTCCTTGCTCGGTCTGTCGGGTTAGATGGATGGCCGTGTCCTGGTAGGCTTGCAGTTGTAGCATACTTTTCCATGTTTGGATGATGGACTTAACAGTGCTTACTGAGATGCTCAAAGCAAAGGATGTTTTTATAACCCAACCCTGCAACTCTGACCCTGACCTATCAGGTGAGTTCCTTGGTCTCCATGATGTCGTTTGTTGATGTTCTCTTACAAACCACTGAGGTCTTGTCTTGTCTTGAAAAAGTTCATTAGGAATTAAAGAAAAGCCCTAGGGTGAAACTTGTTTCTCAGACAAATCCAGGAAGGGAAGTAAGATGTTGTCCAGATCTGCTCCTTCTGCCTCTGCGGTCCTTAATGTTAAGATTAATGTTAATTTGACTCACCTGCCCCTCGTTACCCTACCCGCCTCTTTCCCTGGTTATCCTCATGTATTTAATTCCTGTTTGCGCTGTTCTGTGTCAGATCCTTGTTTTGTAATCCGTAGGTGTTCGAATGAAGGCAAATGGACTTCTTTGGTTTCTTGAAGACATTTCATTTCTCATCTGAGGAGCTTTGTCAAATCTGACTGGAATACTGGAGGGTGAAGCTCATTAACTAATGTATTGCCAATTGGATTATTTAACAGGGCAGACGTCAGAACGAGCCCCCGCACCTTGACAGTAAGCATCACATCTCTAAAGCTGATCTTCATCCGTGTATGTCACACGTCACATGATCAGGAAGCAGAAAGTCCACACACTTTGGGACGCTGCTGTGAAAAAAGCGAGGTGCTAACCGTATAAGCTTCTGCAGCTCACACTTCAACAGCGGATTGTGAAAGAACGGATAAAGCTAGAATCACGCTGATTCTTCCTGATGTAAGAAGTGAGAGTACTCTTTCTTTTGGTAGTTTTGGTCTTTACATGAACATAGCGCACAATATTCTGTGATTCTTCAAAAAACAGTAAAAATGCTCTAAAACGCTGGCGTCCAGGGGCTTTTTGATCTGAAACGGCTGGCAGTTAATGAGTTAACTGTAGCTGTCTGTAGAGGAGAAGCAAAACGTCATCAAAGAGGTCCAGTTGCCTTTATTGAAACCCCATTGGACCATGATCTGAACGACTGAGAACCTTCACCAGCATATCCTCGTCTTGGCTTCTTGCGTCTTCCTGTCATTATTCCAATAAAACGGTCCTTTTTACCTGCCAGTCTGCATCCAGTACCTGCTGTCCTGCATTTGGGTCCAAACCAAACACCACCACTTCATGACAGAAGGTTCTGACCACAAACGGACCAGCGGTGAGCAGGTCAGAGTATTTTTTAGTTTCTCTGGTGAGCAGAAAGGAGTGACAGAAGGCAAGAAACCGAAGACAGATGAGAGCCGCAAAACAAGAAGCAGAAGTACAATAAAGAAATCAGCCGTAACAGACCGCTGCACAACGGAAAATCACATAATGGACTGGGACAAAACAAGGATCATCACCAACGAACAACAAAAATACAAAAGGTAGGTCAGGGAAGTCATAGAAATAAGGAGATGTGGACGCAGATTCATGAACAGAGACAAAGGAGTCTACAGGTTAGACCACACGTGGGACAGTGTCATCGACAAGGAGGGTGTGGGCAGCAGAGGGCGACATATCTGCCCGCAGATAAACGGAGAAGGAACATCGGCACAACTCTGATGGTGGCTATTGTAATTAGCTGAAGCGTTAAATGGTAAATGGCCTGTATTTGATATAGCGCTTTCTAGAGTCCTAGGACCCCCCAAGGCGCTTTACAACACAATCAGTCTTTCACCCATTCACACACACATTCACACACTGATGGTGATGAGCTACGATGTAGCCACGGCTGCCCTGGGGCGCACTGACAGAGGCGAGGCTGCCGAGCACTGGCGCCACCGGTCCCTCCGACCACCACCAGCAGGAAACGTGGGTTAAGTGTCTTGCCCAAGGACACAACGACAGCGACAAACTGAGTGGGGCTCGAGCCTGCAACCTTCCGATTACGGGCAAGCACTTAACTCCTGCGCCACCGTTGTTAGCAAAAACAAGGTTAAGAACTACATCCTTTTTTCTGTGTTTTAACCCTCCCACTGTCCTAATGAGTGTGACCCCACGAGGTCCACGTAGCGGGGTGAGGAGTGAGCACCACCTCACCGCTGCCACGTGGACCTCAAGGGATAAACCATCAATCCTGCTCAATGGTCAACTTTCCTTGCGGGGTCACCCATAAAGACAGTGGGAAGGTTAAAAGAACCAAGCAATCCAAACTGATGGCTACAACTGTAAAGGGAGCGTAAACATGTGATCCCAATAAAGTTCAACCATTTATTTAACATCATGCAATTAATTCATTATACCAGAATGCATCATTTTGATTACACACATCTGCTGTCATGGGAGGGCATCATGGTGTAGTTAGAAACAGGTCACTTTAAGAGTTAGGATAAGCTCAAAGCAGGTCAGCTTCTGCACCAGGCTCCTCCCCCACAAGGAAGAAGCAAGTCCAAAAAGAGTCAAGAAGGGCCTTTAGTACTGTACATTTGATCACATCATCATCATTATTATTATTATTATTGTTATTATTATTATTATTATTGTTATTATTATTATTACCGTATTATTACTATTGTTGAAGCTGTTTCAGGTTAAATGACTAACTGTTTACCATGCTTTATGTCACTCATATACACACTCACACAATGGACAGTACATTCTGTTACACACAAAGTTTCACAGTGAAGTATGTTCACAGACTCCTCTTCACACACACACACACACACACACACACACACACAGATAGGGGTGCTGGTTACAGTGCAGGCCACCGACGCGGTGCTCCCAATCCATAAATCATAATGTTTCTGCAAAAGCAGAATTTCATTTCCCTGCTGGCGTCTTATCAGCCTGAGGACGGATATACAGCCCATCGCCATGCTCGTTTATTATCTCTGTGAATAGGCTGTGGCAGGGATAGGGCTATAACCTGGCGAGAGCAGGCAGAAGAGTGGATTAGACGATTAACTGGAATAGCATATCAGGGTTTAGTCTATTACCTAAAGCACCAGTATCGCGCTGCTCTCCAGATATCCATGGCCACGTTGGGAACTTCCTTTCATTAGTTTCTTTATTATCTGGTGTCTTTCTGTTCATTTGCTCTGCTGAATGAAAACCTGCGAAGCCATTCTGGCCTCGACCTGCAGCCTGGCCTCTTTAAAGCTCTAACCACCCTGGGCCAGTAAAGACCCGAGAATCCCCCGATCACCCCTTTCAGACTCCCACCACATCCTCGTCTCACCGCACATTTTAAAATGAATATGAAGATAAGACAGAAGAGGGAATTTAAAACGTTGTTCCCGACAGTCCAGATGTGACTTGTGTGTCTTCGGCTTTTACCCTCTGGACCAGGGAGAGCCTGGAAGAGGAGATAGGTGGTAGGACAGGAGTTCTGGTTTCTCCATCACTAAATGATCCCTTAAATGCTTCATAACTTCACAAATCTGAGGCTGTAGATGAAAAAAATAAATCAATAACAACGGTTGATAGCATGGCAGCCAAATTTGTGTCTCTGCTCAACAAAACGAACTGCTCAGCAGACAAATAAAATCTACAAATCAGTTGTGTAAATGACTCCGGGCGGTGCAGCCAGCAGCGCCACATCGAGCCTGAAACCATTTTATATGCTGAGAACGAATCACCTTCTCCATTTGTTAATGTGTCTCACACTCACCTCCTGCTGAGTTGGACAATATTCAGACATCGGCAGGCTGAGATGAAAGCCAGCAGGTAGCTAATTGGACAGTCTCATGAGCACGACACACTTTTATCCTTAAATAATGAACATTTGGTAATTTTCTGCTTTCCTTTCAGTGGATGCAGAACGCCTAAGAAAGCATCTGCGAGCTATAGTTTTAGTTCTTTACATTTCATTTGGTACTTCCTGCCTCCTAACCACCTTTGATGTGAAATCTATAGTCTGCTTAAGGACATTCAGCAGTAAAACACACAACAGCTTCACACTCTGGATTTCACAATAAAACCTCTGTAGGCTTTATGACAAAGTGTGAATTATGTCACTCCCTCACAGCGGTCTCTTAAGAAGAAAATCATTTTTAGTAATCAATGAAAATATAAATTGTTATTGTGTTGTTGGGAGACTGTCCAGAGCTGCTGAGCAGCATACCTTCAGAGTTTGGACTTTGTTTAATTCATTATTAAATTACATAAGTAACTGCATGTCTTTTTTTTTCATATTGAGCTATTTATTATCAGCAACCCGGGTTAAACAAAACTTACTGGAAAGTGGCGCTATGTACACCTATTTTTAGAAAAGCCCCACAAGTGGCTCAAGTGGGCCTAGTGGGTGACCTGGTGCCTGCGGGCACCACAATGGTACGGGAAGCACTGTTTTATAAAAAACGTGGAGGCAAAGCATCATCAGGAGAGCCTCTTGGTTTGGCCTCCACTACCAGCTTCACTAAATCTGCTAGAGCAATCGGCTGGAACGACACAAAGGAGCTTGAGCGAGGCGCAGAGACGCTCACATCACAAGTCGCTGTACCAGCAGATGATCTCATAGTTGCCTCCTAATCCATAAAGAATCTGAAGAAATCATTACAGATTGAGACCAAAGTCTGTGTAAGAGTCCAATTCTACATGTTTAACACAGATAATAATATACCAAACAAGAGGATCATGTGAGTGAAGGCTGTGGAGTTTCCCCCATTCAGCAATTATGTATGGTTTTTAGAAATGTGTAAAAGTGATGTTCCTGTACTGTCATATAATGTAGGAGTACATCAACTCTTTTTGCTAAGCTCATCCCCCATCCCACAGAGCCCAATGCATTTTCAGTTGGGCGCTGTTTAGTATTAGCCAATAGCATCAGACTCTGTGGTTCTTTTTCCTTATCAAGACACAAGAGACAGACAGCTTTTGTCCAAAAACACAGCGTGGGGCTTTATTTGTACAATTCAGCAATACATCACCAACACTTCATGGGGACAGCCTTCAGCCTCGATCTAAACACCTCGGCTGGAAATCCTTCTGCAAAAAGCCCTCTCTTCTCCAACACGCAGCATCGGTTATACTCTTCTGGCCCCCACCCTCGTGATTTCGGGAAATGATGGGATGCTGTTTTATTACCCAATATGGTCAAAGTAAGCATGCACAAATGGATCTACCTAGTGTGATGCAAAGTTGGCATATATATATATATATGTGTGTGTGTGTGTGTGTGTGTGTGTGTAGTGTAATGGTTTATGGCTCTTTTATGAAAGATGAACCATCCTACATATTAATTTGAGATATTAATTTTAATAAATTAATAACCAAATTTTATAGAGATAAGAAGACTCAAAGGTTGTTTTCATCGATAAACTGACGATCATATCCGTGTGTCTGTGTTTCAGTTCAATGAAAAGACAAGTTTGAAATTTAAGAGTTTTAATTCTTCAATTTAAACTAATGATTTGAAATGACAATCATAGGAAAAATAATCAACATTGGCAACTTTGTTGGACAATCTTTAACAGTTGATATTTTAAGCTTGCACAAATAGACCTTGTGTTGGATGTGCTAAGATTTGAGAATGATGGAATTATGAATGCGTGCATGCAGGTGTGAGATTGCTTCAGGGAGAGAAAAGGCGAATCTGAGTGAAAAATGATGGTTTGAATTAAACTTAGTTCTTATTAGAAAAACTGCATCAGAACGCTATCTATTGTGTTCTGCCTCACCGACCTTAGGACCCTCTTTTAGATCCGGACCTCACAGGAGGATGTTTCATCCAGGTGACACCTTGGCTGGCAGAGAAGACGAAGGTGTGCTGACGGTCCAGTCCAGAGTTGACCTCGGTACACGTTGACGAAGCGTTTAGCAGATGCGCTTTCTCAAGTTTAAATTAACTCAGAAATCAAAGACTCTGGACGAGTCTACGTTAGTTGGTTGCATTACGCTATTCTGTCTGGCTTGACAGAAATAGCGTGGGGGGGGAGAGAAAAGAGCCGGCGGGGCTCCGTTCCCCGTTGGCGTTTGTTCTGCACGTCCTCTCTCCCTCGTTGTCTCTCTCGATCTGACTAACTTACCAAAAACCACTTCTCTTCCCAAAGCAAACTTGTGCGTCAGAGCAAATGTGTTTTGGAGTTCCTGTGAATGCAGACCTGTGTGAGCGAGTGTGAAGGTCATCGCTAAACATCTCCCAAAAACATTATTTAATTAAGCATTGATTCATTATAGTTCATTATGATTACCCAAAGCATAATAATAATTCATTTGATTAAAATACATTTATAATGAGCAAAGTGATAAAAAGATTATTTAACATTTAAAATAAAGAAAAGGAAGTTTAAGACTCTGTTTTATTATGACTAGCTACTCAGTGGAGTCCTTCTTCTGGAGACCAGATGTTCGGTTGTTGTGGAATCTTGTAGACTTGCTGGCGGTTCAGGTCTTTATCTGTGGGTGAAAGTTGCTGGTGACCCAGCTCTGACCCAGCCGGGCAAATACAACCTTTGGCACAGAAAAACCCATACTTCCTCACGCTACATAAATATATATATATATATATATATATATATATATATATATATATATATATATATATATATATATATATATATATATATATATATATATATATATATATATATACATATATATATATATATATATGTCATGTTCTGGGGGTGGAGATGGTGGACCAAGTGTGGTGGAGGGTTCCAGAGGCAGATGAGCAGGCACGGATAAAGTAAAAATAGTTTAATTGTAGAACGGGAGCGACAGGACAAACGAACATGCACAAAACCACAATGATCCGACAAAGACAGCAACAAGGAGTGAGGTATATATACACAAGGGAATCAGGAAAACATGGGCAGAGTAATGAGGGACAGGTGAGAACAATAAGGGTAATCAAGGCAGGAGAGACACAGTCAGGGAGGCCGGGGTGGATCATGACAGTACCCCACCCCGCCACCCCCCCCCCACCCCGCCACCCACCCCCCACCCACCCCCGAAGGGGCGGATACCAGACACCCACAAGCCACACAGCACAGGAGACTCGGGAACGAACGAAGACTAGACTCGGGTACACATGACCAGGGAACACAGAAGACGTGACCAGGGAACAAAGGACTCAGTCCAGGGCTGCGGAGCAGGGGCCTCTCGGATCAGGCGGCACAACTCCGACTTACAAAGGGTCTCTCGAGCTCGGACCAGGAAACTCAGACTTGAAGACTTGACTTGGGACGGACCAGGAAACTCGAACACTCGGGACCAGGAAACTCGAAGACTTGGGACCAGGGAAACTCGAACACTTGACTCAAACACTTGACTTGACACCAGGAACACTTGACTTGACACCAAGAACACTTGACTTGACACCAGGAACACTTGACTTGACTGGAAGACTTGACTTGACTGGAAGACTTGACTTGACTGGAAGACTTGACAGGAACACTTGACTTGACTTGAACACTTGACTTGACTGAACACCAGGAACACGAACACTTGACTTGAGACCAGGAACACTTGACTTGACTTGAGACCAGGAACACTTGACTTGACTTGAGACCAGGAACACTTGACTTGACTTGAGACCAGGAACACAAAGACTTGACTTGACCAGGAACACGAAGACTTGACCAGGAACACGAAGACAAACTGCAGCAGCAGGCGTGGGACCCAGCAGGAACTGCAGCAGCAGGCATAGGACCCCGCAGGAACTGCCGCGTGGAGGACCTGCAGGCATAGACACTGCAGGCGTGGACCAGGAAGCAGGAAGAAACAGCAGGAGCGACGCGAGGGAAACAGGAGTGGCAGCAGGTACTTGGAAAACAGTCCTGAGCAGGTGCACACCATTACTCGACTGGATCCACAGGCAGGCTCAGGTGAAGGGAAGCAGCCACGGAGCGGAAGACCAGCCCTACCACTCCGAAGAACGCTGGCGTGCGCAGGGGGTTTTACCTCCATAAAAACTCCAGAAACAGCAGCTTCCGTGAAAAAACGGGACGGGGTGAAAACAGCAGGAGGAGAATGACCCTGACCACCCCGAAGACAAATCGGATGCATCAGGATTTCCCAGAGGGCTTCGACCACCCCGAGAGCAGGTAGGATGCGCCGAAAACACAAAACTCCAGGCCAGAAATCTCCCTCCGCTGAAAGGGAACAAAAAGAAAAATAATCCTCCAAAAACAGAATGGTAAATTCACCACAGGTCCAAGTTGGTCGGATCATTCTGTCATGTTCTGCGGGTGGAGATGGCAGACCATGTGTGGTGGTGGGTTTCAGGAGGCAGAAGAGCAGGCAACGGATGAAAAAATAAAAATGTTTTATTTGTAGAACGGGAGCGACAGGACAAACGAACATGCACAAAACGACAATGATCTGACAAAGACAGCAACAAGGAGGGAGGTATATGTACACAAGGGAATCAGGAACACATGGGCAGAGTAATGAGAGACAGGTGAGAACAATAAGGGTAATCAAGGCAGGAGAGACACAGACAGGGAGGTCGGGGTGGATCATGACAGTATATATGTATATGTATATACAAACACAACATGAAATAGCGCTGTTGGCCGGCTAGTGGTGAGCGTTAATGAACCAGAGGTGTTGCTTTCAGCTGCAAATACGGAAGGGGGAAGAACGGCAAAAAATGTGTCAGCCTCTAGGTGGTACCATCGGGTAAAAACACTCTGGATTTCTGCTTTAACTAGGACAACCAACTTTTAGGTATGAAAATAAGAGAAGCCCACCACAGTTTCTCGGGGATGTGCCCACTACAACCCATTTTTTTGTCTCCATCGCCACGAACAAGCTTTACCCAAGTCTTGCTTTGCTTCCCACTGTTTGGTGTGTCACAGGTTTATCCATATTCCCATTTCCGATCAGTGGCAGCTCCAGGAATGTTTTTCTGCAGGTGCTATGAAGGAGCTAGTCTTTTTAGTGAGGGTGCTATGAAGGAAGTGGTCATGCATACCTATTGTTCTCTAAAACACCTTCAACACTAGCAGATACACATGCGTGCACAAAACCCCAACAACACCTGAAACAATCATTAATATACATCATAAACATATGAACAATCGCTGACCTGTCCATGAAATCATAAACACATACAGCCACACAGAAAACCATCTATAGTGTTGCAAGGTTAGCTAACGTTAGTGTTAGCATTTCCAGCGGCAAAACCCTCGGCTGCTGCTAGGGTTGAGGGTTGACTCTCTTCATCCAGATCCGTAGGTTTTTGTGGGTCTGAGATCACTTCCAAAGATTCATTCGTTTCTAACTGAACCCGTGGAAATTTGGGCAACAAGAACCGATCCATTTTACCACTAGCTAGCTCTACCTTTCACTTGATCGCAGGTGGAAAATGAGGTCAAAGGTTAACATCAATTTCCTGTTTTGGTTTACGTTTTTACTATCTATATGATAATTTACTGATTATCTTTGTTTTGTATGTTAAATATTATCACATCCACACGTTAAATTAAAATTAAATTGTAAAAAAAAAAAAAATCTAATATTTACTTGGGAGTGCAATGACTAATCCAGGGATAGCTATCGCGCCCCCTAGCAACCCCCCACCCCCCGGGGCGCCGCCACTGTTCATTCAGGCCAGAACCTTTTGCCACAAGAACAGTTTCTTCTCCTCTGCTGTTGGACTCATGAATGACAATCCTAGGACTGCTCACTCCAGTCACATGACCTGGTGTTGTGTTTGTACCTGAACTGTTCCACTCTGATCCGTACCTACACTGTCTTGCATATAGTAGCCGTTTCTCTACTTATTGCCACTTTATATTATTTAATCTCGATTGTAGTTTTACTACCTACATTTGTTAACTTTTATTTTTATCTTTCTTTATTGCATCAAGTACCGCAGTTTCCTAATGTTGTCATTTTCACACATATGGCCATAAAACCATGCTGATTCTGATTTCCAAAACAGTAGCAAATCCACTCCACAAACTAACTTTTCTCTGTTTTGATTTGATGTCACTAATTGACTTGACACATAAAATCTTTCCTCCACAAAGTCTGACATCCATCTAGTGTAAGGAGTGAAACAGCTGTGTAACATCTGGGGCAAATAGTACTATTAACTATGAACAACAAATATGGCTACTGGAGCTGATGGTCACCAATCAATACACCCACAAACACAAAAATAACAAGAGTAAAAATGTTTTTCTGCAGAAGTCCAAACAAGTTAGGTGCACTATATCGGGTTATCATATACACACTCACACTCCATAGATCTGTATAAGTTCAGGACAAGCGATGACATCATCATAAAATTACTGAATCACACTCAAAAGTCTATGAGGTCATTGGGCAGCCGGGGTATTGATCCAACATGAATGTTCAACAGAAAAGTGAGGTGTGTGTGTTGGAGTACTTGATGATGATGATGATGATGATGATGATGATGATGATGATGATGATGATGATGATGATGAACAGTGGTTGAGGAGTGAGGAAGAGGAGCACAGGCCTTGTCAACTCCCTAACCCACCTGTAGGACGCCCATGTGCTGCTTGAAGGCTCCACCCACTCTCAACAGTAATTGGTTTGCCATCCTGTCAAGGGTCACCTGACCTAAACATCATCATAGGGCAAACACTGTAATCTCTCTGTGTTTAAAAAGATGTGGCTTTTTAATCATGTTGGTTTTTTTTTCTACATTAGTTTTAGCTAAATTTCCTTTTAGTTTCTCTAATTTTACTCTTGAAATTCTATCACTTTGTTGTGAAGCACTTTGTGGTTTTTAGCTGGGAAAGGTGCTTTAAAAATACACTTTAAATTATCTAATTAGCAACAATGCTAACCTATCTGACTTAGCATTACTAATAATTTATGTTTCAGTGTACAAAATAACTTCATAGGAATCTATAGCAGTTCTTCAAAAAGCCCAAGGCACAGCATGATGTGTAGAACAAGATGGTACATAATAGTTAACAGTAACATCCGCATTCAATAACAATGGAATAACAATAACTCATCAATTCTAGTCAGTGTGCGATGTGCTCCGGACACGATCATAGACGCGACACGTTGCATGAGCTCTGATGATGGCTACAGATACCAGCTGAAACGTCTCAGGTAAAAAATACTTTTTTCTACTAAACTGTGTAAAAAAATAACAAGAAAATGGATAACGGCATGTTGCTGCTGGACACCTGCAATATACATGGAGTTAAAAGTGAACGCAGCCATCCGGGTTCTACCCTGTGCATATGCTCAAACAGAGCCGAGCCGGGTTTTACAATCATGTCACATTACCTGATTGGTCGAGGACAGTCACATGACCTGACCATATTCTGATGTGCGTTCATGGGCAGTTGGAACGAAGGAGTTTGCTCATGTAGCGTCGGGAAATGGTCAGTTTTTCATCTATATATTGGCCTTTCCAGTGACAGGTCATCTTCAGACGTTAATCTGCCTCTGTGCGTCTTCTAATCTTCCGAGCTGCAAGAAAGATTCTACAGTGCATGTTGACACTTAGATTGTCAACATCATGTTCCTTCCTCAAGGACTCTCTTCCTTGCTTCACAGAATAAAAGATGAACTTTTATAATAAAATCATAATGAAATGAACAATATGGTTAATGAAAGCAGATAATGAATGGACAAGGTGTTAAATGAAATGTTTTGATTAATCTGTGCTTAGATTAATATGGATAAAATGAATGTGTTCTTGCAATGACCCATGTATTTAATCAGTGTACATGACGGACAAGCATACACTCACTATATCTCCATGATGCAAAGTTAAAGTAAGTTCATGCACATGGAGATTCTCTTATCCACAAAATCAGAATGTCTTTTATCTGAGGAAGGTGTGGTTTCTGAGGTGTGTTGGCAAAACCTCCTTAACATGTCAAATTCTGATTTGTCAGTAAATCATAACATAGGATTTAACAAAACTCAAAATCACTTCCCGAGTTGATTCAGTTTGAGCAGAGCTTCGGACTGGCCAACCCGGAGCAAAACTCGTTGAACCGCCACATCTTTTGACATGCCGTCAAAACCTGTTGATCGCTAAAGCTGACACAGCAAACGGCTCCTTCAGAGCAAAGCTGACACCGCTTTGACTCCTCAAGAGTCCTTCCGTAGATGCAAACAACTACCTGTTGTGACCTGGAGACAACTCGAGACCTGTCTAGTGGTGCTGCGGTTTCTCCTACGGACTCCGGTGCCTTGGAGTCCACATGCTTCCTGACATTCCGGATCTACAACGGGAGTCTCCGATAAAGGGTACGTAGGCGTGGCAGATCGCGTCTGATGCCGTTTTACAAACCATTACTTCTAGTTAATAGCGGACCAAATTCAATCTCACTCAGAACTCAGTTTCTTCCAGATACAAGGGTTCTGATAAACATCACATTCTATCATCACACCGCATACTACAACATACACTCCAACATAAATCATTAATTCATAATTGCCATGTCTTATAATTTGTTTAGAAAATAAATTTCTTACTTTTAATAAACTTGACTTTGTCTGACTTAATACGAAGTGTTCTTACGGTCCCTGAATAAACAAAGAATCCTAATTCTTCTGGTTAAATATTCAAGGACCAATCAGGTTGATATTCTATAGTTATATGGAATCATCAAATCTTATTGATCACGATTAAAACCCCAGAATACATACGTAGGCTAACCCTACACTCAACAGTTGGTTACAAAAACACATCACGTGCACACACCATGCAGCCCACACAACATCTGGACTGCATGGTGGTGTAGTTGTCAGCACTGTTGCCTCACAGCAAGACGGTTGCAGGTTTGAAACTCGGCTGTAGCTTTTCTGCATAGAGCTGCATGCTCTCCACATGCATGCGTGGGTTTTCTCCGGGTACTCCGGTTTCCCCCACAGATCACAACACGCCTTATAGGTTAACAATTGGATGTTGCTTTGGATAAAAGAGTCTGCCAAATAAATAAACATAAACATCAATAAGCTCTGAATAGAAGGGATGAAGAGACTTCCTGTACAGGGTAATCCAGTTTAGATAAAAATATGTCTCGCCTAAAATGGGACAGTCAGCAACCCTAGCTTCAATAGAAATGAGATTAGAAATTAGAGTAGATTTTTTGTTTTCTGAAAAACTTTTCCTGCTCTCCAAGAGCATATGCAGTATGCTCTTCTTCCAGTGCCTTGACATGTCCAACATTCTCTCCTTATTGCTCATCGGTTGACCACTGATCAGCTGTAGGATTTCATTTCCTGAGTCGTAATGGAGCAACGATATTGAGGACAACATTACAACTCTCATCCATGTGAGAGAGTAAATCCTCCAGAGTGGACAGTTCAGTGGTGCAGACAACGCGTTACACAATAGAAGAAAGAACTTCTCCAGTGTAACAGTGTTGAATGATTGATAAAGTCAGCGTGCCAGATTAAACAGCCACTCTGTGTGAACTAGCATAAAAAACTAATAGGTTTGTGATCAGAGAATACAGTATCTTGTATAGATAAGTTAGACAGAAATCCCTGATGAAAAGACCAAATCCAAGGTGTGACCATGTACCTGAGTGGCCTCACTGACCAATAGCATGAGATACCTTTCAATGAATTCAGAGATCTATGTTAATATCACCAAGGAGCATGACCTGGTAAAAACCTGAATTACTTTCAGCTAAGAATTCAGAAAACTCAGATAAAAAGTCCTTAATCGATATGCTTGATCATTACTGGCTTGGAGCAAATCAATAGAAATGACTGGAAGAGGTTTAGAGCTCATCAATAGAACAGATTGGGTCTCCTAACTCCTCCAACTGGACCAGGATGTGAAAATTTAGACATCAACACTAACATGATTCTTCTGCTGCAACAGGTTTCTGAAAGACAAAATAAATCAATTTCATATCAGATATCAAATCAACAGCTGACAACACCTGGTGGTTTTATTTTTATGGTAACAGTGAGCAACGGTGGCTCAGGAGTTTGAAATTTGCCTTAAAATTGATGGGTTGCTGGTTTGAAGGCTGGCTCTGTCCCAGTAACCCATTATGTCTTTGAGCGTGAACGTGTGAATAAGTGTGTGTGTGTGTGTGTGTGTGTGTGTGTGTGTGTGTGTGTGTGTGTGTGTGTGTGTGTGTGTGTGTGTGTGTGTGTGTGTGTGTGTGTGTGTGTGTGTGTGTGTGTGTGTGTGTGTGCGTGAATCGATCAATAACTCACTGTAGGGTAAAGCACTTTGGAGTCCCCCAACCTAGTAAAGCACTACACAAACGTAGGCCATTTACCATGACAACTTTTATTTGTATCAGAATTTTATCACTTACTTTTCTAGAGATAGATTTGATTTGTCAACACTCAGTGGGGCTTTGGGAGGGTAAAGTCAGAGAAGCTGCAGAGAGGTGTGCCGTTGGGTCAGCCTACTAGAGGTACTTGTTCCTGGATCACTGAGAAACTGCACCAGCCTAAGAGTAGGAAACATCTGTGGCTCTGACAGCTGATTGGCTGTCTGAGCCTGCTCAAGATGCAGCCATGCGTTGGATTGGCTGCACGCCTCTCAGCCAAAATGACATGATAATGTCATTAGACGTGATAGTGTCGTTGCAGGTCGAAAGATAATGTCTTCTGACTAGGCTGGCACAGGGAGATCTTAGCCACGATAATGAACCAGGACAATGAAACAGCAGCTAAAGAGATGATCGACTCTGACAACTCAACGATGAATAACTTATTTTTTTTCTTTTGGGATTTAAAATTTTTCCTCTGATTTGCCTCCTTTAATCTAACCTTTCTTTAAGCCAGCAGCTATAAAAAATGTATTCAAATTCAGAATGACACCACACTGGTCCATTGGAGGCGCAGGACTGGCAGCTGCATGATAATGTGTTAATATGTAAAGGAGATAGAAAAGTAGTGTTTCATCTAGACTGAGCTACCTGTATGATGATATACGCTGTTAGCAGTGACTTGTAGCAGGTCTTGTTTTACAATAACATCAGTTCTGTAGTACAGATCTGGATTTTAGAGGAGCAGATACAGAGTTAGACAGCATACAAGACTGTTAATTTGATTGTACAGAGACTACTATACAATTACCTAAATGAATACAGACAGACAACAAAATTAAAGAAAGCCATTTCATTCAGAACAGATACTGTATCATGAAAAAATCATTTAATCCTCCAATAAATAAATGTACACAGGAAATAAGCAGAAAATGTCAATTTTATAAAAGGTATATTTTAATGAGGAGCTAATTTTGTCAATCAGTTTATTAAGTGTTTGTTTATCTATTTTAGCATCATATAATTATTTACTACTTTTATTTTTTTTTATAATGGAGTTTTATGTCGTAAAGCTACATAGAGACTTATTTCACAGACTTTTCTTCTTAACACCTGTTTTTGTGTGTTATTAATAAAGGGAGTATAAATAAATAAGTATATATTGTTATTTCCTCATGTAGAACACCACAAAGCAGATTAATGCTTCATGCATGCATTTTCCTGTCTCAGCTGCAGCTTTCCTTCAGCTCTGCTAAACTATTACAGACGGCTGGATGGGGCGTGTTTTGTGGGTTTTGTCTGCTCCTCCTCATCCAGAGAGTGTCGAATCTGGATCCCTCCGCCCCTGGACTGTAAACACTAACACCCAGTCTCTCCATGTAGCTAGCGGGAAGTTTAATTTCCACTGTTGTGAATGAATAATTTCATTTTCATATAGTCTGCACTTTAAACATTGCCTAAGACCCAAAAATGGATATTTGTCTGCAGGAAAAGGATCCCTGTCAAGTCCTCCCGAAGAAGAGTTTAGTCTGCAGAAATAGTTGGGTGTTTTTCTGGAGCTCTCAGAAACTGAGCCTGAATGTGACCGTGGTTTCACAGGCTGCTTGTTAAACCACCGCTAGCCCCAGTGTGTGTTTTCAGGTGGATTATTTCTTTAAACCACAACCATTCAAACATTAAAACCTCCCTATAGACAGACCAGAGCTGTAAGTACAACCAAAACACTAACTGTTAGCAGTTAGATGAAAAATTATAAATTTTGATGGACAATGATCTAGATAGGAATGGGTACCTTTGGCATTTGAATCGATCCGGTACTAATTCCCGGTACCTACGAATCGATACCGGTACTTAACGGTACCAATTTTCGATACTTTTGAGTGTTTATTATTTTAATTCTCTTTTATAATTAAATATATATTATCTCAATATATAACAATATTTGATAAATGTCACGATAAATAACATACAACTGTTTGTATTTTAACATCGTCCTTGTAGTTTTATAAGCTGATAATTAAACTGAAGCAAACATCTTTACTGTGAACTAAATTTACTGTGTATCTTCATTCCTTTTGCCGTCCTTTTTCATTGATTTTTCCTACTGGGAAGTTAGAATTTCCGAGGAGAAAGCGAACGCACCATTAGCTGATAACAACGGTGGCAATGGAAGCTAACATATCAAGCTAACGTTATCTTAAACAGTTTATTTAGCTGCTGGAGCAGATTAAAACGATGATGCCTCACACTTAGATCGTTGTCACTGGTTTCATCTTCACCCAATCACCCGTCACATTTAGTAAAGTGAAGCCAAACTTTAGAGCGCGTTCATGTTCTTCTAGTCGGAAATTCGGAGTTCCGAGGAGAAAGCGAACGCACCGTTAGCGAAACGGAAGCTAACATATCAAGCTAACGTTATCTTAAACATTTTATTTACTTACCGGAGCAGATTAAGATGAGGATGTCTCACTTAGATCGTTGTCGCTGGTTTCATCATCACCCAGTTACCCATCACATTTAGTGAAGTGGACCCAAGCTTTAGCGTGCGTTCTTTCTACCATGCTGCTCTGTTTACAACTGGCTCGCAGCGACCGACGACATAACGCTCTTGCGTATGCGCAGCTGTCTTGGCAAGTTCTCGTTATGAAGGACGGGTACCGAAACGAGGCACCGTTTGAAATGACGTGAATCGGTGCTCGGTCGGTACTATGGAATTCGGTCGGTACCTTAAAAAGTACCGAACTCGGTACCCATCGCCCATCTGTTGACCATTTGAGTGGTGTGTGTGTGTGTGTGTGCTTTGCTCGAACCTCCAATTATTCAATCTTAAAATGTGCCAGTTTCAATGTTTTATCATGCTTTGTGGGACAGCAGTAGCTCAGGAGGTAGAGCAGGTTATCCAGTAATTGCAAGGTTGCTGGTTCGATCCCAGCTCTGACCAGAGAATGTTGCTGTTGTGTCCTTGGGCAAGACACTTTACTCTGGTTGTAGCCAGAGGGACCGGTGGCGCCTGTGTTTGGCAGCCTTGCCTCTGTTAGAGCACCCCAGGGCAACTGTAGCTACATCGTAGCTCATCCCCACCAGAGTGTGAATGAGTGAATGATTGAATGTGTTGTTCAGCGCCTTGGGGGGTTGTGGAACCCTAAGAAGGTGTTACACAAATACAGGCTATTTACCATTTATTGTGCCTACTGTTGCTCTGGAAGGTGTGAGACAGCATGATAGAGGTCCTTTAAGACTCTTTGTCTAATCTCCTTTCATACGGCTGGATGACACTCCACGCCAACCAGCCATGGCAAAGGAAGTGAGAATGTCATGAGGAATATCCAGGGGGTGACGTCTCTCGTTTGCATGAAGTTTGGGAGTTTTTAACACTGATCCACCCGAGTGTTTCAAGAACTTTTCCATTACTAACCAGAATAAAATCGTATCATCACAGTGATGTCCTTTTTTTTATTTCAAGTCTTTTTGTTTAATAATAATTGTATTAATTGATTAATTTATTATTATCATTATTATTATTATTATTATTATTATTATTATTATTATTATTATTATTATTATTATTATTATTATTATTATGTTTTACACACTGATAGAACAATTGTTTACATAGAAAACACATTGACCATACTAGGCTCAAGTGGACAGGACTCTACATGAAGACTGCACACACATTGTGTGTGTGTGTGTGTGTGTGTGTGTGTGTGCACTGTAAAAAAAAAAAGTTGGGAAAACTCAAAATTTTGAGGCAACAAACTTCAGGAAATTTTTAAGTTTGGCGCATCAACTTAATATTCTAAGTTATGCATTTGATTTTGACAAACTCTCAATTCTAAGTTTTGCTAACTTAGTTATAAGTTGGAAAGACTCAAAATTTTAAACTGTAATAAGTATGAAACCTGAGTTTATCTAACTCAAGTGTATGTTGTAGCAACTTTGAATCCCAAGTTTTTGTTACCCAATTTTAAGTTGTAAAAACTTAAAATTTTAAATAGTACTGACTGTAAATCCTAATTTATACCTCAATTTTAAAAGTTCCACTTACTTAAAATTTAACATTGCACCAGCTATTATTTTTGACTTTTCCAAACTCATCTAAGTTATTGAGGCATAACATTTTACATTTCAACAACTTTTAATTGTGACCTTAGCTTACTCCACTACAACTTGCTGCAACTTTTAACACATTTCACAGCGAAAAGTTGAATTACCACCTCATGTATATATTGCATACACCAACTCTGTTATTAAACAGTATAGGAAAATGTCATTTTTGATAACAGACCACACTTAATAATGTAACAGATGGGTTTAAACAGCAAATTCTGAACAAAAGCAAAATCAGATGCCAAAAGTGTTTTTATTTGGAACTTTTGTCACATCATGTTAAACACCATGTGTAGCACTTCCCAAAAACTGAGAATGCTTAGTAAAACACTACACAAGTTAAGCTATGGAGCATAAAACTTATCTTGACAGACAATATTGGGATTAAAACATTAAGATCTGTTTGATACAGAACAGCTGAAAAAGCTGAGCTGAACTACAACTGTAGGAAGCCCAACACATCTAGCTGTGAGACCAGCTGTAAGACTATATAATTTAAAACTTATGCACTTTAATATACAATTACAAGACCCTGGCGTGTATCTGGTTGAGTAGCCCAACTCCAAAATAACTGGCTGAATAGGAACAAACAAAATGCTGACCTTGTATCACACATTTTAAGAGAAGCACCAGTAAAACATAAAAATATCTAGCATAGCATTACAAATAAAAATTTATATAATATTTTTTTCTGTATAAAACTGTCTTTTTATTAAAGTGGCAACAGTGGAAACAATGACTTGAACTCTACATTTACGTAAGCCCAAAACTGAAAAACTGCAAGACATTAAAGAAAAAAAAGGTAAGGTACATCCAACAGCTACCATAGGATTAATAGAAAAAGCCTGTTTTTGAGGGATCTTACCCTTGCCGAGAGATCTGTCCCAAGTCCCATAAAGATTTTCTGAACCGTTTCAAAGGTGTACCTGAGATCTTTTGGGTATTGAAGGTTTAAGACATAGATCAACCCAAAGACAAAGCCAAAAGCCGTTGGCAGATCTGGGAGATCCTGAAGGATGATTGTTTCTTCAACAACCACGGCAAGGTTCATCACATTTACAGCAGGTGAAGTACGGTCATCCTCCAGCACAGTGAGGATACCCACAGAGAGACCTCTTGTCTGCTCCTCCTCTGGGTCAGTATCCTTTTAAGAAGAGATGGAAAAAAAATGGTAATGCTTTATTGTAGGGCTGGGCAATATGGACCAAAACTGATATCTCAATATCTTTTAGCTGAATTCCAATATACGATATACATCTCTATATTTTTCCTCCTGTAAATTATTTACAAGTTAACTCACTTCAAGCTGTCTTGAGAAATTATATACAAAAATCAGTAGATTAACTGCATAAAAATTTCTTGATTCTTGTCAAACTTTAGTGCCTATTCTCTACCAGCCTGAGCTTTAGAAACACTACAGCTGTCTGCTGACACACACACACACACACACACACACACACACACACACACACACACACACACACACACACACACACACACACACACACCCNTGTGTGTGTGTGTGAGAGAGGTGTGTTTGTGTGTGTGTGTGTGTGTGTGTGTGTGTGTGTGTGTGTGTGTGTGTGTGTTGGTGCTGACTCAGCTCCAGCTTCAGGGAGGTGAGATGCTGATGTTGGTTATGGGGTCCAATGGGCTGCAGCCAGCAGCTGCTTCCATTGAGATGCAGATCTGTGCTAATTAATTCCCATGTTTAAGGGAATTAAACTACTACAGAGAAAGGAGAGTGCTGCTGGGAGGTGCTTTAACACGCTGGCCAGATAAAAAAAAGGACCATGTTCCTCTGTGATGGGCACATATTTATTCACATTTCCCTAACCAATTTCATTTTAATGTAAACGAAGGCGATGGGGTTAGGGTGCGCACAGAGTGGTGTTAGCTAATAGAAAACAATGAGTGCTGTTTTATTCTCTGGAGCCCATTCTGTCATTGTCAGCTTCTTCCTCACAGGCCGCACAATGTTCAAGACAAAGACAGAGAGCAGCAGGGCCAAGTGCCTCTTCTAAAACACACAGCAGCTTATTAACCCCAACACGCACACACACGGCGCGTGGTGGAGGGCTGCAAAGTGATATCAGCCAGTAATATATGGAGGTTATATTCAGGTTGTAATGGTGTTATTAAAGCAACAAGCTCAGGCTGAATAGAGAGAAAATCCTATTAAAATAATTACACAGGCCCAGGACCGCTCCGTGTGTGTGTGTGTGTGTGTGTGTGTGTGTGTGTGTGTGTGTGTGTGTGTGTGTGTGTGTGTGTGTGTGTGTGTGTGTGTGTGTGTGTGTGTGTGTGTGTGTGTGTCCTTGGCTTACTAATGTGTAGTAATTGACTCTACTTATAGTGATTGCCAGCTAATCTTATTGCTGCTTTTCATCAGCGTTGCTCTTAATTGGAATGTATTACTGCTACAATTGCTCCTACTCCACCTCTTAAGAAATAATTACTCCCAGTTATTTTGTGAACTTGTTGCATAAATACAATAAAACCGGACAGAAATTTTGATGGAAATCTGAAAATCTGATTCGAATGTGTTTTATTTCTATGGTTATTTTAAACTCATGTTTAATTTTGGAGAGCAAAGAGGTCAGTAAATTAAAAACGTTGTATCATGTAACTGGCAGACACTGCCCCTCACCTGGATTTAACCAATAGGTAGGAGCCTCCTTGTGGATAATTACTGCATGGGTGATTTTCTTATTTAACCCAACTGGTGCATCGAGCTGCTTCTCATTTCTTAAACAACCATGTTGAAAGACACTTCTGGTGGTCGTGGAAAATATGTTAGTCTGTTTGAGAAGGGTCAGATCATTGGCATCAAGCAGAGAAAACATCTAAGGAGACGCAGAAACGACTAAA
This sequence comes from Nothobranchius kuhntae, assembly GCA_006942095.1. Lineage (NCBI taxonomy): Eukaryota > Metazoa > Chordata > Actinopteri > Cyprinodontiformes > Nothobranchiidae > Nothobranchius > Nothobranchius kuhntae. The sequence goes on from SSNQ01034641.1 coordinate 260,922, forward strand.
ACTGGGTTCAGAACGCATTATTAAAAGTGGTCTGATGAGTCCAGATGGACCCTGGTCCAGAGTGATGGTGCTTCAGGGTTTGAAGAGAGGCAGATGAAGTGGTGCACCCATCATGCCTAGTGCTTACTCTACAAGCCTGTGGGGGCAGTGCTATGATCTGAGCTTGCTGCAGTTGGTCAGGTCTAGGTTCAGCAACAGGATGCGCTCCAAGAATGAGTTCAGCTGACTACCCGAAGATCCTGAATGACCAGGTTATTCCATCTTCCTTGGTGGCACGGCCATATTCCAGGATGACATTGCCAGGATTCATCAGGCTCAGATAGTGAAAGAGTGGTTCAGAGTCCAGACCTTCACCCCACTGAGAATATTTGGAATGTACTGGAGAAAGTTTGGTCAACCACTAGCAGGCCCCACCTGCATACCTTCCCTGCCCTAGAGCTGTGGATTACGTCATTGGATCTGTGTTCTGGCTCCTGCTTTCTGCCTGATTCTTATCTGATTATTCAGAAAGGGTGCAGCCAGGAGTAGACCATACAGATCAATCCCTCTGGTAGATCCAGGATGCTGACATCAGACCTTTTTACTGTTTTGACAAGCTGCTGTGATGAAAACCCACTCACAACCTGACCAGTAGTGTCTAGATCAGACATCATTAATAAGTAGTAGGGAATCCTATTGGGTTAATGAAGGAGAATTGTGCAAATAAAACACGTCAAGGCAGATTAAGTGTCTTGCTCAGGGTGCGACAAACTAGCAGGGCATGAACCTACAACCTTCCGTCATGGGGGGGGTGCTTACGACTCCTCTGCCACCGTAGCCCAAAAATGTGCTATTAAACGTGCTTTTTTTATTGCAACATTTCCCTCTGATGTTGGATTCATTGAGGTTATCCAGCTGATTCAAATCAGCCTTGTTTGGTATTTTTGGCCTCTGGTCTTTTATCCTTCCCCAAAGCCTCCCTGGTAAAATCTGTTCAGGACCTCTGGAGATGAAGGTCCACCAGATAGTTGAGGCTTGAATTCAGGAGGAATAATGTGGTTTTGTTCTTCCCATGGAACACTGGACCAGCTCTGTACCCTTCCCAGGGTCCTAGAGGGTGCATGGGGGTTCCACCAATCAGTTTTGATGCGTTTTGTGGACTTGGTGAAGGCTTTCAATCATGTCCCTTTGGGAGTCCTGTGTGGAGTACTCAGGAAGTATGGGGTACCAGGCTGTTAGGTCCCTGTGTGATCGGTGCCAGAGCTTGATCCACATTGCCAGCAGTAAGTCGAGCTTGTTTCTAGTAGGACTTGGACTCTGCTAAGGCTGCTCCTTGTCACTGTTAAGGCCACAGCCGTTTGTGCTGTTTCTGTTCCTCTTTTCCTCCTCTTTCTTTGTGTTTTCTCATGGCGCTGCACCTGGGGAGTCTTCTGCCTTGCAAATATCTGCTGTCTGTGTCAGGGGAGCTGTCCGTTCAGCACCGTGCCCTGCAGGCTGCACAGCCTCCTTCTACTTTACCTGGCTCTCCCCCTACATCCTCAGCTGTGCATTTACAATCAGCAGCTGGAAGGAGATGCCAGACCATGAAGGACCTCCATGTTACTCCAGGCTTCCTAGACACCTGGGTCATAACAGTCAACTAATCTGTTCATAATATTTATGGAAAAGATTTCTAGATGCAGCCAAGCTGTTGACAGGATCCATTTTGGTGGCCTAAGGATCAGGCATCAGATGTTTGCAGATAATGTGGTCCTGTTGGCTTCATCAAACAGTGATCTCTAACTTTTGTTGGAGCGGTTCGCAGCAAAAGTGTGAAGCAGCTTGGATGAAAATCAGCTCCTCTAAATTCGAGACCATGGTCTTGAATTGGCAAAGGGTAGAAGGCCTTCTCCAGATCAAGGAAAAGGTCCTGCCCCAAGTCAAGGAGTTTAAGTGTCTTGGGGTCTTGTTCCCAAGTGAAGGAAATATGGAGTGCGAGATAAAAAGGCGGATTGGTGATGCGGGCATTGTACCGGTGTGTCGTGGTGAAAAGAGAGCTGAGCCGTAACGTGAAACTCCCAATTTACCGGTCGATTTACGTTCCTACCCTCACCCCTAGCCACGAGCTTTGAGTAGTGACTGAAAGAACGAGATCACATATACAAGCGGCCAAAATTATTTTTTTTCCACAGAGTGGCTGGGCTCTCCATTAGAGATAAGGTGAGAAGCTCGGTCATCCAGGAGGGGCTCAGAGTAGATCTGCTGCTCCTCCACATCAAAGGGAGCCAGTTGAGGTGGCTCTGAAATCTGGTTAGGGTGTCTGCTGGACGCCTCCCTGGTGAGGTTTTCCGGGCACGTCCGACCTGAAGGAGACCTAAAGGAAGACCCAGGACAAGCTGGAGGGACTACGTCTCTCACCTGGCCAGGGAACACCTTGGGATTCCCCCAGAAGAGCTGGCCCAAGTGGCTGGCAAGAGGGAAGTCTGTGCCTCCCTGCTTAGACTGCTGACCCCAGATCAGGGAAAGCAAATAAATGGATGGATGGATGGATGGATGGATGGATGGATGGATGGATGGATGGATGGATGGATGACCTCCTATATCAAGACTTCTATCAAGACCATGGGAGAATTGACGCAAGTTTCTGCCTGGACACTCATGTTCAGGCCAAAGTTCGCTCATGCTTCTTTCAGATATGAAACTTTCCTTACTACAAAATGTTGTTTCGAGATCTGAATTTAAATTTGTATTCCACGCCGTTGTCTCATGTCTCCTAGATTATTGTACCTCTTTGTTTTCCTGAATTCTTCCACACTTATCTGACTCCAGGTTGTACAAAACACTGCTGCTAGACAGCGAGAGATCTTCCAGGTCGAGCCCCCAGATACATAACTTGGACTCCTGTTCAACCAACATGTTGCTGAGATCAGGTAAGAAAGGTGCATTGGTTGTTCCTGATACACATCTCGACACCAATCCTGTGCTTTGGAATGCCGTCCCCACAAAAGGAAGTCTGCATATTCAGTGGACCCTCTCAGAAAGCTATTAAAGTCTCATGTTTGCATTTGACCAATGACTTCTAAAAATCTGTTGTTTTTATTTGAATGTTTCCTATGAAGATCACTTGTGGTTCTTGTCTTGAGAGGTGCTTTATAAATGAAATTTTAGGAGGAATCAATGAGGCAGATGAAGATAAGAAGGAGGAGGATGAAAAACGGAGAAGGAAAGAGGAGCAAGAAGAAAAACATGGTGGAGGTGGAGGAACAAGGAAGGGACCAGAAGAGGTGATGAAATGGAGACATGAGGAGGAGGGAAGGCCCAATAAGAAGGAGGAACATGAGAAGAGCTGGAGAGATGAAGAGATACATATGGGGGGAGGTGTGAGGAGAAGCGAGGAGAAAGGAAAACCATGAGAGGAGAGCAAAGGAGGGATCTTCTGTGTGTGTGTGTGTGTGTGTGTGTGTGTGTGTGTGTGTGTGTGTGTGTTATGCAGCACATGTAGAAGGCAGTTGCTCTGTGGTCTTGAGCATCAATAACATCAGGTTATCTGCAGTCTGGTCTCTCTCTCACACTCACACACACACACACACACACACACACACACAGTGAGTGATAGTGGTGCTACAGAGGTGGCTGTCTGGGGTTAACAAAGCTGTGCTGAACAGAATGTTGTAGATTTCAGGCTGCAGCCGCTCGTCTAGATATGAGGCAGCTCCAGCTGCAGCTGCAGCCTGGATGGAGATAAATCTGGAGCGTGGAGACCAAGCTGCAGCTCCTAGTGGGCATCTGAACAGGTCTAAATCTACATTCCTATAGGGAAAAACACACTCACACAGAAAAACATTTTTGTCATTCAGAAATATTTTAGCCAATCTTGTGAAATGAAGAATGCTTCCACACATCCAGCACCAGCGTATCTCAGTCATCCGTCTGATCACCTGCCTCATGTTTTTATTCAGGATCTATTGTTTTGTTTATATTTGCATACGCCTTTATTTATTTGTTATTTGTTGTTGATGTTATTTAGCTCATGAAGTCCCCACTGTGTGGAGAATGTGAGTCTCACTTCACACACATCTGCACCTTACAGCAAACACCTGCAGGGTTCCCTCTCCATGCCCTTTTGCTGATAAAAAAAGAAAGGTTGTAATGGTTACCATGGTAATACTTCCTGTGCTTTCCTTTTGGAGTAGGTTCCAACATTTCCCAAATTCTCCATCTTGGACCAGTTGGATGGTTTTAAACTCCTATCTAAGTCAGAGCAGCAAGCTCTTCCTGGAGTGCTGCTTTATTTACATATCAGGTCACTAAAGTCTGAGACCCGTCTCCAAAGGAGATTTATAAGAAATAGTTCATTTATTTTCAATTCAACTAAACCCTGAAAGGTTCTAAGCCAGTGTTTCAACTGAGATCCTCATGGGGAGAAATGATTGAATTGTAGTTATAAGTTTGCCAGTAAACACAGATTAGGACTGGGACCAGCGGTGTCAGGACTGGGATGGAGGAGACACACTGGATGTCCTCCAGCAGGAGACACTGACTAGTCTAAGCTGTGACGTATGAACCAAAAGAAAATCATATCATAGACTACGTTTACATGCAGCCAATATCCGGGTTATGATCGGGTTAAGGTCGGCATTCGGGTTTCTGAGTTGATCAGAATAACCCGTTTACAAGCATAAATAGAAAGAGTTACCCCTAACTTGCATAACCTGATGTAAATGCGGACGTTGGGGTAGCGTCAGGACGTATGGACTACATCCAGATGCAATATGTGTCATTTCCGGTTCTTCTTGTTCTGGTATTCGTGAAAACAACAACATGTTTCCCAGTTCTGAAGAGATGGCGACCGCGTTTGTTTGCGCTTTAGTTTCCTCGTCACTCCAAAAGTGTGGTGCTGTGCTGCGACTCGCCATGTTGCTCCCAACTTGTTGTTTACTTCCGGAGTTCTGGCGCATACAAGACGTCTCGCTACTCAAAAGACCAAGATTCCTTGTGAACAGAGCATGCGCAGAACACACGCATTGATGGGGATATCCCGGTATGCGTTTACACGACCAAACATTCGGGTTAGAAAAGGGTTACCCCAGGTGTAGTAACCGGGTTTTTAAAAACCCGGTTATGAGCATATCCGGGTTTCTGGCAGTGTTTACAAGGACCGGGTTATTGTTGTAAGCGGGTGATGTGTTGTGCGCATGTGCGGCGAACTTTGAACTCCTGGACTGAAGGGTGAAGTCACCAGTCTCTCTCTCTCGTGATTCATTCGCGCGCAGGCAGTTGAGCTAACCGGTTCGGTAATAAATAAACGGAGACGTGTTCCCGTACTCCAAAGACATTTCGCCTCTTCTTTCTCTTCTTTTGGTCCTGAGACTACGAGCCGAGCCATTACAGCTCGCACGTTTACATTGGTGGCAGCGGTGTTTGGCGACGTTCACCCCCGGGACGTGGCTCGTGAGAAGGCTACGCAGGACCGCAGGACAATGTTCGGAGGCTCTTGTACCGGTTTGGACGAGGACAAGCTTGGCGCAGGTTGGACTGAGGATGTGTGTAACATCAGAGTGGAGCTGCCCGCGCCATTTTGTGGCGACGGTCGTAAACTCTTCGCTACGTGGATTAAACAGTTTGAGGCTGCGGTTCGCGCCCAAACCCGAGGGGCGGGAAGACGGAGTTACACCGCCAATTTGGCTGCTCTTTTGCCCACTAGACTGGACGGAGCCGCTTTTCTTCTGTGGGACAGCCTTCCTGCAGCTACGCAAGGTGACTTTGACCGTGTAAAGGAGAAGCTAAATGAGGCATTTGGACAGAAACAGTTCATATTGTACTTCCAGACCTGTGTTTCTGCTCGGCCTAGGCTGGCTAATGAGAGTTTGGAGATATATGCGGCTGATATTTCGAGGCTTGTCACGGAGGCTTTTCCTGAGTACGACGCCAGGGCGCAAAATGGAGAAAAGTTTAGGCGTTTCCTCGCCGGTCTGGACCCAGGCCTCCGTGCTAAATGTCACGAACAGGGGGCTACTGATCTGGACGAGGCCCTGATTATAGCTGGACGTTGTGAGCGGGCTAGGCTGGCCTTGGCCGCAGGGACGCAGACCGGCAACTTCTCGAATGGCCCGGTGACCGTGGCTACACTTTCTCCTGCTGGTACCGCTGATAGGGGTTGTGATAATAAGGACACAGAGATTCTCCTTGGTGCTGTGGAGCGGCTGACGGCAAGGATGGACAAATTACAGATGGATGTGATGGATATGAAGGCGAGTAGCCGCGACGTGGNGTTGCGGCCGACATACTGGAGTTGCCCATCACTTCAAAGGGCAACCGTTATGTTTTGGTCGTTGAAGACTACTTCACGAAGTTCGTTAATCTTTATGCCATAACTGACCAGAGAGCCTCCACTGTGGCTGAATGCCTCTTTAATAGGCATATTCTCGAGCATGGGGTGATGGAAACTCTTCATACGGACATGGGCCGACAGTTTGAATCTGAGGTTGTTAAACTATTGTGTGAAAGGTTGGGGGTAAAAAAAACACATACCACACCCTACAACCCCAAATCAGATGGCATGGTGGAAAGACTGAATAGAACCCTTATTGATCAGCTTGCTAAGATTCTACTGGCATGTGAGGGTGAGTGGGACTCTTTCCTGGCACATGTAGCATTTGCTTACAACACTAGCGTGCACTCCAGTACTGGGTTTACTCCTTATTTTCTCACCCATGGGCGAGAGGCTCGCACCCCAGTGGACATGGTGCTGGGCCCGAGCCTGCAATGTGGTCCCGGGCAGGATTCTTCAAATGAGTTTGTTCTTTCCCTGCAGAGACGCCTACAGACTGCTTTTCGGCAGTGTAGGGACAACAGCGTAACTGCCAGTGACAAACAGAGAGCATTCTACGACAGAGGACAACGACATCAGCCATATGAGCCCGGGGACCTGGTGTGGTTAAATGATCCGACGGAGAGCCGTCGTAAACTGGCTCCCCATTGGAAAGGACCTTACAGTGTGCAGCGGAGACTGGACAGGGACAACTTGGTTGGGGTTACCTATGTGATCAGTAGCCCATTTGGAGATGAGGCTCCCATCCAAACTGTACACTATGACCGACTACGGCGCTACTGCCTTCCTGTGACCTTTCCACTGACTGGCCCGTCCCGGGCTCCATCTGTGTGTTTACCATCTCTCGGGCCTCCAGGCCTTGCCCTGTCACCAGATGGTTATGATTCAGGGACCTCGATTCCCCCACCTGAGTTTGGTGTTAGTTCCGGCCTTAGTTTGGAGGGGTCCTCTTTTCCTATGGGTACTCCAGTACAGGTTTCTCGTGCTGGGCGGTGTGCCAAACCACCAGCACGTTTTGCTGATTTTGTGATGGGGTAATGGTTTGGAGTTTGTATTTTATTTTGTTTTGTACGGGTGGCACCATGTTGTATTTGATACTTTTATTTTTTTTTCTACACTGTTTGTTCACGATGTTGTTCAGAAATGGGGTCATTTCTTTTGTGAAGGGGGGACGACTGTAAGCGGGTGATGTGTTGTGCGCATGTGCGGCGAACTTTGAACTCCTGGACTGAAGGGTGAAGTCACCAGTCTCTCTCTCTCGTGATTCATTCGCGCGCAGGCAGTTGAGCTAACCGGTTCGGTAATAAATAAACGGAGACGTGTTCCCGTACTCCAAAGACATTTCGCCTCTTCTTTCTCTTCTTTTGGTCCTGAGACTACGAGCCGAGCCATTACAGCTCGCACGTTTACATTGTGAATATTCGGGTTTTAAAAGGGTTACTGGCTGCATGTAAACACACTCATTGATTGTGGTCTGCATTAGACAACACACACACACACCTGCAGCTGTGTTATACCTGAGGTTGGATTCAGACTTTGAACTGATGAGGGTGGCCTGGATATTTCCAGGAAACGCCTTCATGGTTCCTCCTGCTCCTCGGTCTGTACACCTCACTGAATCAGAATGATGTCAGACGGATCATCTTTTAGACCAGTGTTAAACAGATGCAGATGAGTTATGGTGTTTGTGGTGATTGGCTGTGACAGGGTGAAGGTTGGCTTTCACCAGCCTCCACAGCATTCTGTCACCTTCAGCTTCACCCTTCCTCAGGCCACACATTATCATCCACTCCACCTCTTTGTGTGACTCGCTCCTACTTCACCTGTTGGTGAATCCAGGGTGTGTGTGTGTGTGTGTGTGTGTGTGTGTGTGTGTGTGTGTGTGTGTGTGTGTGTGTGTGTGTGTGTGTGTGTGTGTGTGTGTGTGTGTGTGTGTGTGTGTGTGTGTGTGTGTGTGTTTGAGAGAGCATGACAGGGGAAGAGTGTAAGTATTAATCTCCTCAATATTGTCACCATAAAATTGACATTTAATGTTAATTGTGTAGCGAAAGAGATTTGGTCCTTCCCTTGCCCTGATTGGATGGGGATATTACACACTCACATTTTGACCCGTCACACTTTCTGCTGGTTAAAGACACCCTCGGGTGGAGGGCATGGTTCATTCTGATGGTTTTAGTTTTGTAAACAAGATGCTGCTGAATAACATTCCTATTGTTTACAGAATTTTGAATCATGCTCCAATTAAATGCCGGCACATGTTTTGCATCAATGGACAAAAAATACATTTATAAATCCATCCATCCAT
>SSNQ01034641.1:279336-286836 GCA_006942095.1 Nothobranchius kuhntae
ATCGGCACTGGCTCCCAGTATCTTTCCGAGTCAAGTTCAAGATACTTGTCTTTGTTTTTAAGTCTCTGTAGGGCAGTGCTCCTATCTATCTGTCTGAGCTAGTGACTTGTTTCAACCATCATGTGCACTTAGGTCATCACAGCAAGACTTACTAGTCGTTCCATGACTTAAATGCTCGTCTAGAGGAGGTAGAGCTTTCTCAGTTTTGGCCCCCAAGCTGTGGAATAACCTTCCACTCATGGTCAGACAAGCACTCTCACTTTTAAGAGTCGGATGAAGACTCACTTTTATACAGTGGCATTCCCTCAGCACACAGGTTAGCTATACTTCTAGACAATTTTAGACAACTTAGCTCATTTTTATCCAGTAGTATTTTAATTATCTTGTTTCTCACCGACATTCTTTGCTTTTGTTTCATGTTTTTGTTTGTTTTATGTACATTTTTTTATTTTTTGCATGTGTGCAGCACTTTGGTTTGCCTCTTGGATGATGGAAAGTAGGGCTGCAACAAACGATTATTTGGATAATCGATGAATCGGATGGGGTCTCGACACGATTAATCGATTAATCGGATTACATGGGGACATTGTTAAAAACTGCTAGGGAAACGTTATTTTTCTCCTTCCTTCACTTTATTAAACACAACATTATTAGAAAACAGTTCAATAGCAGAAAAACAACATGCCATCACCTAAATTGTCTTATGAGGTGTATAGACAGAGACCCTATGCTACACCTATCTGTGACCTAAAATGCTTGGTCCAAGTTAAACAGCTTAAAGAGCAAGTCAACCCCTACCAGAGTCTAACTCCATTCCCACTTCATGTTTGAAAAATGCAACACACGCTGTTGCCTGGCAGACCAAGAGGGCGGAGCTGCTAACAAACACACACTCAGGCTCACGACAGCATTGTGACATCATAATGTACCAGTTTACATCATAGCATACTTCTTAGCCAATAGCGTTGGAAGATTTAAATTAAAATACAGTGCAGAGTTTTTACCTGACAATGGCACAACACTGCCCGTTTTAGGCAGAATATTTAAATTTTAACTAAGATGCACTGAAGTGCCAAATTATTGACGACAAGTGTCTGCAGCACGATTAGACACTCGTTTATTTAGCTTATCAGCAAAAAAAAAAGTTTATTTGGGGGTGACTTGCTCTTTAAGGGCAATTCTCATCTGTTTTGTTTGATCTCATCTATAGACATTTATTATAATTGGGGATGTCAAACAACTAATTTTTAAATGTAAATAAACATAGGCTGTGAATTAATCAAAATTAATCACTATTTCCAAAAATGACTGAAAAAATACCAAATAAAACAAAAGTAAATGAATGCCGCCCTCCTTGTGATGATGCCCTGGGCAACTGCCATAAAGTCACATCAAGAAATGCTGCTGATCATTCCAATGATCCCAAATAGACTCACATTAGGCCACATGAAAGCAACTGAACCCAAAAATATATTAACCAGTAAATAACTACACTCTCACACAACACGCCTGCAGCAACAGTTAGGACTCCTCCCTCCCTTTTAAAAGCGTTTTCGCTTCTGAGGACATCGTGGTTGTAAAACCACATGCTAGTAGTCTGGCCCCGGTGTGATCAACCAGTTTCTGCTGGAATGTGACGGCGGAACCGGTTCGCAGCGGCGCGAGTCCCCCCATCTAATAGCGTCGCGCTTACGATTTTATAGACTTTTTTTAACGAGCTTAGGGCATGTCTAGCCTGTGGAATAATCTGTGGCTTGGGTGAATCACTTTTGAAAAGTTTTTAACTTACCCGGACACCGAGCTCTCTCCTTCCTCGCTGATGATTCTGACATGCTTGCGTTTAAGATGCTGCATCATCACTGTAGCACTCCCGTGCCATGCTAAGTCTGACCTACAAACGTTGTAGGTAACGAATGTCTTCGCCTGATTTAACTGAAAATGCTCCCAAACTTTAGAAGTTTTTACTTTTTTGGGGTCTCGCTGCTTCTGCCATGTTCCTCTTTCCAAACACCTGCCGGCTCTGCGGTCTGCGCGCAACGGTGGGCGGGAGGGGAGGGGGCTTTTGGAAGAGTTGCGCAACACAATGAATCGATTACGCAATTTGTTGCCAACGCTTTTAGTAATCGGTTTTCATCTAATTTATCGATTCGTTGTTGCAGCCCTAATGGAAAGTGCTATAGAAATAAAGATGATGATGACGATGATGATGATGACAACAGTTACAGTTGACCTAAGAGCTGTACGCAAGAACATCGATTAAGATCAAACACTGTTTTGTATATATATATATATATATATATATATATATATATATATATATATATATATATATATATATATCCATCCATCGATCCATCCATTGTCTGAACCTGCTCTGTCCACGTAGGGTCGCGGGGGGCTGGTGCCCATCTCCAGCGGTCAATGGGCAATCAGGCAGGGTACACCCTGGACAGAGAGCCAGTCCATCGCAGATATATATATATACTTGGTTGGTACCAGTTGTTTCACCAGACTGACAACATGTTGAAGATACATTTACAACCAAGAACGACTGAGGCTATTTGTTTTTATTATGTTGCCATATTGAACATATTTAGTTCATATTTATATTTAAACACTGATGAAGTTAAAAATGAGGCTTTCGACTCAAACAAGGTCTCTTCTGTCTTTGTCCTCTACTCCACGTTCACATCTACCGCCATTCCACCTCTGATTAAACCTAATAATTAGTTTAGGTGTGTGTGTGTGTGTGTGTGTGTGTGTGTGTGTGTGTGTGTGTGTGTGTGTGTGTGTGTGTGTGTGTGTGTGTGTGATTTTTATCATAGTTTCGAGGAGAGGACATCCTATTCTTCTCCAACCATCAGACAACTCCCCGTGGGCAGTCACTAATTAAAATCAATAGTCTCCTCAGACTAGCAGACAGGACAACGTGTCCAACAGTCTCACTGCTCAAAAGGACAGGTTCCTCTAAAGACACATCTCCATTGGTTCTGGTATGCAGAACCATCTGTTTGAAGTCCAAACCCTTCTGGACGGTCTGAGCAGATCAGACGCGTGTGTGTGTGTGTGTGTGTGTGTGTGTGTGTGTGTGTGTGTGTGTGTGTGTGTGTGTGTGTGTGATGACCGTTTGACCGGCTGAAGGAGGAAATGATGGTTGGGGGGGGTAAAAGGTCAAAGAGACCTTGTTGACCTGAAGACGTGCTCAGACATAAACTCACAGTACTTTCTATGTAGCCAACAGGCAGGAGCAGATGTGTTTCAGTGTTTGACAGAACCCAATCAGAACCCAGCAGAACCGCCCCACTTTCTCATTCTATCAACAGCTTATCTAACACCACATCACTGAGATGTTTTAACATAATATTACACTCCCTTTCTGTTCCTGAAGAACCATCCTGTTCTTGGTTCTGCCCAGAGCTCTCTTCGTCTCCCCAGCCTCAGGGCCCTCTTTCCTCTCCAAGGCTCTAAAATGACCTAAAATGTCACCCCAAATCGTTTATGATGCTGTTTATCCTAATCCAATCAATTCCGCCCGCTATGTATTTCAATAAAAGGACTTACTAATGAATCAGCGTGTTCCCGATCATTTTTAAGGATCGGATAACTCCATTCCAATCTGTCACCTCCCATCTTCCTAATCATCCCCCAGACTCCTCCTACTAGGGTATCACTACCATCACAGAAACCTCTCCAATAGCTGGCTTTGTTGTCCTTATCCTACTCCTGGCTTTTATCTGTGCTCTTGAATTCCGTTCAATGTTGGACATACGTCTTGGCCAACTCCCAATTCCGTTCTTTAACATCTATATTGCACTGATCATTCCACCACAGAACCACTATCACCCTAACTTTGTCTGACATCTTTAGAACAGTCTCCTCTGTCGCTACCATCAGTCCTGGCTGTAGTGATGTCATAAGGCTTCATCTCACTTAAAGTAGTGAAACTCCTCCATCCGCTCTCTTGAAATCCCAAAATTCTCCAACCATGTCAGGAGTCCGGACTTGATCCAACTTATAATGTCTACAACATGATCACTACCGAACTTTAACACAATGGTGCTAAAGAGCAAGACCAAGACCAAATACCAAGAATTAATTCTTGTCCTTGTTCCATCGTTCAAGCTCAGAAGGCATCTGTCACCCAAGAACTTCTCCACAACCTGACCATTATAGTCTGTCTTCTCTGTCATTATGAGTCATGTGCATTAAAGCTGCAATTCTGAGTTTCCTCCTTTCAGGGACAATGTATGATGTTTTAGACATCTGTTATAGTCTTAAGCTGTACCTTCTTAGTGGCCAGTAGGTATGAATGTCCACGTTGGGACTGTAAGATCAGGGTTCAGACTTTAAAAATGGGACCCAATGACTCCCTATTTGATGCTCAGCATTAATGGGTTGAATTGGAGGGCCACTGCTGCAGCTCACTCTTCCCCATGAGGATGGGTCAAATGATGTAGCTTCACCAGTGAGTGATGATGACTTTAACTTTATTTAAAGAGCAAGTCACCCCATACCAGAGTATTACTCAACTCCCACTTCCTGTTTGAAAAATGCAACAAATGCTGTTGCCAAGCAGACCGAGAGGGTGGAGCCGCTAACAAATACACACAGACACACAGGCTCACAATGACATTGTGACATCATGTGGTACCAGCTAATGTTCTGGGGTACCTCTTAGCTAATAGCGATGGCAGATTTGAATTCAAATGCAGTGCAGAGTTTTTACCTGACAACGGCACAACACTTTTAGGCAGAAAATTTAAATTTTAACTAAAATGCACTAAAGTGCAAAACTATTGACTACACGTGTCTACAGCACAATTAGACACGCATTTTTATAGTTTATCAGACAAAAAAAGTTGATTTGGGAGTGACTTGCTCTTTAATGTATGCACGTTAATTTATTTATTTATTTATTTTTTTGCTAAGCCCGTCCCCCGGTCCTGTAGAGCCCTATGCAATTTAAATTTAGCGCCGCTCAACTATCGACATGTATACTGGACAAATCATTTCCATAGACTCCAATAACACATTTTTGTGCCAAAATGGGAGGTGGCCACCACCACCATTTTGACCGTGTGTAACGTGAGGAAGTATGGGTTTTTCTGTGCCAAAGGTCGTATTTGCCCGGCTGGGTCAGAGCTGGGTCACCAGCACTTTCACCCACAGATTAAGACCTGAGCCAACAGCAAGTCTGAAGAATTCCACAACATCGAACACCTGCATCTCCGGAAGAAGGAATTCTCACACAATCTAGTCATAATAAAGAGTCTTACGCTTTCTTTGTTTATTAATGCTAAATAATCATTTTATCACTTTGCTCATTATAAATGTATTTTAATCAAATGAATGACTATTATGCTTTGAATAACTTTAATGAATCAGTATACTTAATTAAATAATGTTTGAAGATGTTTAGTGATGACCTTCACACTCGCTCACACAGGTCTGGATTCACAGTAACTCCAAAACACATTTGCTCTGACGCACAAGTTTGCTTTGGGAAGAGAAGTGGTTTTTGGCAAGTTAGAGAACGAGAGTGACAACGAAAGAGAGAGGACGTGCAGAACAAACGCCAACGGGGAACGGAGCCCCGCCGGCTCTTTTCTCCCCCCACGCTATTTCTGTCAAGCCAGACAGAATAGCGTAATGCAACCCGCTAACGCAGACTCGTCCCAGAGTCTTTGATTTCTGAGTTAATTTAAACTTGAGAAAGCGCATCTGCTAAACGCTTCATAAACGTGTACCGAGGTCAACCCGGGACCGGATCGTCGCACACCTTCGTCTTCTCTGCCAGCCAAGGTGGCACCTGGATGAACCATCCTCCTGTGAGGTCCGGATCTAAAAGAGGGTCCTAAGGTCGGTGAGGCAGAACACAAAAGATAGCGTTCTGATGCAGTTTTTTCTAATAAGAACTAAGTTTAATTCAAACCATCATTTTTCACTCAGATTCACCTTTTCTCTCCCTGAAGCAATCTCAGACACCTGCATGCACACATTCATAATTCCATCATTCTCAAATCTTAGCACATCCAACACAAGGTCTATTTGTGCAAGCTTAAAATATCATCTGTTAAAGATTGTCCAACAAGGTTGCCAATGTTCATTATTTTTCCTATGATTGTCATTTCAAATCATTAGTTTAAATTGAAGAATTAAAACTCTTAAATTTCAAACTTGTCTTTTCATTGAACTGAAACACAGACAAACGGATATGATCGTCAGTTTATCGATGAAAACAATCTTTGAGTCTTCTTATCTCTATAAAATTTGGTTATTAATTTATTAAAATTAATATCTCAAATTAATATGTAGGATGGTTCATCTTTCATAAAAGAGCCATAAACCATTACACTACACCGTGTCACAGGTCACAATTCCACAAAAGGGAAGAGAGGCGGAGCTGAGGGTGTGGCTGTAAGGCTGGGATCAACTGACGACACCCGGTCGAACTAGCTACAAGCTAACCTGAAGCTAACCCAAAGCTAACGCGGAGGTGGGAGCTAAGCTAACGAAGGTAGCAACCTAGCTACAACCGGAGTTAACTGTGCACAACACCAGAGCTTCTGAGTCAGAGATACGCCGGGCTGACCGCTGGGTAAAACCGGGTGGAACACAGAGGTCTCCGAGAGCTCCACAAGCCGGCAGCCCGCGCAGCAAAAAGAAGCTGTGTGTGTGTGTGTGTGTGTGTGTGTGTGTGTGTGTGTGTGTGTGTGTGTGTGTGTGTGTGTGTGTGTGTGTGTGTGTGTGTGTGTGTGTGTGTGTGAGTGTGTGTGTGTGTGTGTGTGTGTGTGTGTGTGTGTGTGTGTGTGTGTGTGTGTGTGTGTGTGTGTGTGTGTGTGTGTGTGTGTGTGTGTGTGTGTGTGTGTGTGTGTGTGTGTGTGTGTGTGTGTGTGTGTGTGTGTGTGTGTGTGTGTGTGTGTGTGTGTGTGTGTGTGTGTGTGTGTGTGTGTGTGACAAAGTGATGCCATTTTACCTCCCTGACAAAGCTCTCTGAGGGTAATTTCTAGAAATTATTTGAACAATGGAGCACGCCAAATGTCAGCATTCACTAATTATGTTTATGCTAATCGTTCATTAGTGTCTTAATGGGATGATCCTAATTAACAAAAGGTTTGTGGCTGCTGCTGGCAGTGAGGCTGCCATAAAGACGATGTCATTTCAGCAGGCTGCGTGATGAACATGGATTTATTGGGCCTTTTAACTGCAGTGTTTGTCGTTTAGTTCTATAATGGATAGAATCACTGGAGAGTCCCACAAAGGGGTCCTGACACAGGTGTAATGGTGTGTGTGTGTGTGTGTGTGCAGGTGTGTGCTGCCAACCGTACACTTCTTACAACCATAGATGCACCATTCTGTAGAATCCAGAGGAGTCTAAATCCACTTGTTCATGACGGCCACTGGTTGATTCAGAGTGTTTGTTAAAAATGTTTTAAACAAAACAAAAGCAAACAACACCCACCCACATTAGCTTGTATCTGCTGGAACAACTGCTTGTGT
>SSNQ01034641.1:291836-296836 GCA_006942095.1 Nothobranchius kuhntae
ACTCAAACTTTATTTATTTATATAGCACTTAATCATATGATGCATGCAACTCAAAGTGCTTTACAAATTAAAAAGGTCCTGCATACCCACATTCCCTCCCATCCCCAGAATTTTAAAAGCAGTCTGACAGTTAAAAACCCTTCACAACACTCATCCTCCGGCACACACACATATACACACACACCGACATGCACATGAACACACACACGTGCCCCCTCGCCAATCCACTGAAGGAGCAATGGCCGACAGAAAGCGAGTTTGCATTGAGCTGGAACGGCTAGCTCTCGAGTCACAGAAACGTTTGATAAACAGAATTCAACGAGAGTGAAGGAGACCTCTCTCATTGGGCCGACCAATCACAGATGTGTGCTCTCCAGTGTGTTTGACTGATATAAATGTGAACATCCTTATTGTTTCATTCAACAGCATATGTTAATCGTATTCCTCATTTAAAAAAAATAAATAAATAAAAATTGTATGCACCAGGAATATGGGGGAGTGCATATGCAATTTCATGTTTTCGATGGTTTGAGATAAATAAATAAATAATAATAAATCATAAATAAATAATAATAATAAAATAACAATGTTCAATATCAGCTTTTTTTTATCAATGAACCAAAACCGAGGGCTCCCCCATAAACAATTCTAGCTAACTAACATCACATATCTCATCAACATTCATACTTAAACTTTAAACATTATCTGTGAAAACATTCTTCGTCTTATTCTTCTGTCCCTGATTGTGACATCACAATCAGGGACATTTTAAAATGGGTCATCTTTAGACATTAAATTCTTTAAACCAGCTGACAGAAAACGGATATAGAGGTTGTTTTCCTGTTTGTAACGTTTGTAGAGGCAGTAGGGACACACGTGGTAGCACAAAAAGATCCCCTCATGGTCTCTGATGTCAGTATGTTTTCCCCACATTGTCTGTGAAGAATTGCCTTTGATGTGGATCAATTCCTCTGGACAGATCATGTTCATGTGATAATAACCAATCTGCGACTGTGCTGGTTTTACTGCCCTGGATGCTGCGTCTTCCCTTATTTCATGAAGAGTGAAACACGTGTTCTTTGGTGAATGTAGTCTCATCAGCTGTGTGTAAAGATGTGAAATGGGCTAAATATTTGTATTTGTACCGAGTGTTGACTCGTCTGACTGTAGTCCTCATCTCAAATCCTCTCAGGCCACAGATTTTTAATCCAGTTTTGATCACTACTGACCACTGCATTCCTTTGCTATCTGACCAGATTAAAGTTATGAACTTCAGAGATAATCCCAGCAGCTCAGTTGTCAGCAGAACAGCTGATCAGAGTACAAGAACCATACCATACCAACTTTATTTATAAAGCACATTTAAAAACGGCATGGCAGCCGACCAAAGTGCTGTACAGAATAAAAAGTAAAAACACAATATAAAACAATACACAGACAACAATAAAATGCACAACAAGGCAGATAATTACAGTCAATAAAAAGACACATAATAAAATAACAAAAGTCAGGGATTTAAAAATGCCTGGTCGTAAAAGTGAGCCTTCAGCAGCGACTTGAACCGGAGGAGGGATGGTGCCAGCCTCACTGAAAGAGGAAGAGCATTCCAGAGTGTCGGAGCAGCGTAGACAAAAGCACGCTGCCTCCGCGTTTTGTATTTCATTGATGGAACACAAAGCAGCAGGCAATCAGCAGACCTCAACGCCCGGTTTGGCACATAACGCATGACAAGATCCGACAGGTAATCTGAAGCCAGACCGTTCAGGGCCTTAAAAACAAAAGTCAGGATTTTAAACTTGACTCTGAAGTTTACGGGTAGCCAGTGGAGCCGCGCCAGTACAGGTGTGATATGGTCTCTTCTAGGGGTGTTTGTTAAAAACCTGGCTGCCGCATTTTGTGCGACCTGAAGCCTGTTAAGAGCGGAGGCAGGTAAGCCAATTAAAATGGAATTTGCATAATCCAGTCGGGAGATGATAAAAGCATGAATTACAGATTCCAGGTGCACTCGTTTCAGGATCGGTTTTAGGCGGACTAGTCTGCGCAGCTGATAAAAACACGATCTGACCACTGCGTTAGTCTGAGGGCCCATGGAAAAGTGTGTATCCAGTTTCACCCCCAGGTTGGTAACACACTGCTTGAGGTCAAAAGGGAGAGTGGCCAAATCAGAAGATACAAGTGTGGTTTTGTTAGGGGTCATCAGGAGTGCCTCAGACTTAGAATAATTTAGCTTAAAGAAATTGTTGGCAAGCCAAACCCTCACTTCAGCCAAACATTGGTCCAGAAGAGAGATGGAGCCTGGTTTGTTCAAAGCCAGGTAAATCTGGCAATCATCTGCATAAATATGATAGCCCAGGCCATATTTCCTCAGGATGAAACCCAGGGGGAGGATGTAAATTGAAAACAGGAGAGGCCCAAGCACAGATCCCTGTGGGACTCCACATGGAAGTGGATGGAATGTAGAGGAACAATTACCCAACTGAGCCTTGAAAACAGGAAATCATCAACAAGGACGTTGCTATATTTTTACATAAATCTTTTGTTTTCTTCTTTTTAATTTGAATTTGTAATCTTCTTTTATTTGTTTTATGATATTTTTGTCCTGTTGGGTTTTAGTCGTCTGACCCAGGACATTCAGACTCAGAACACACGGATTATGGTGAGTAAACAATGAATTATTACGGTATATCTAAGGAAAACTACCATCAAAAAGGCGAGGTGAATGTCTGGAAACTCTGTCCAGTCTCTTTAGTCCAATGCTTCTTAGGAGCGAAGTTCGGGACTCGGGAAGGAGGAATGTCCGGTCAGTAGGTGAGTGGCAGGAGCAGAGCGGGGCAGAGTGAAACTCAGGGAATCCACGGAGTCCGGGAGGATGCAGAGGCCGGAGGAGAGCGGGTCAGTCAGGCTTGGCTGGGGAGCTGAGAGACAGGCGTGAGTCCAGATTTATGGTAGGTTCTGTAGGTGGTGGCTGGGATCTGTAAGGAGAGGGAGGCGGCACGTGAGGTTATTCGGAAGGAGGCTCGGAAGACAATCTGGTCATACTCGAGAATACAAGCTCGTGACACTCAGGTAACACTACCAAGGTTGAGTAATCATCCAGCGCTGAGGTGTGTCTCCCTGCTCCTTAAGAAGCCGGCTGCTTGATGGCAGACAGCTGACCGCTCTCCGGTTCCGCCCATCTGCAATTACTCAGAAAGCGTGTGTTCACTCACTTCTGACCGAGACAATTTTACTTTGTTTTTATGATTTAAACTTATTTCTGTTTTAAGATCATTATGATTTTATGATTTGTTTTGTTTTGCTTTGCTTCGGATCAGTGTGAAGCACTTTGTGATTGTCTATCTGCGATGAGTGCTATATAAATAAAATGTACTCACTTATATGAAAACAATGAGGGCGTGTCTGACGTCCCAGTGGTCTACGGCCGTCTGGACTTTCATGGACAGGACCTGTCTCCTCATAAACACTGTCTATGGCCTGATAGCTGTGTGTGTGTGTGTGTGTGTGTGTGTGTGTGTGTGTGTGTGTGTGTGTGTGTGTGTGTGTGTGTGTGTGTGTGTGTGTGTGTGTGTGTGTGTGTGTGTGTGTGTGTGTGCGTGCGTGCGTGCGTGCGTGCGTGTGCGTGTGCGTATGTGTGTGTGTGTGTTTTGCGTGGGTGCAGTAAAGTGTATTTTATTGGAGTTAACACTAAGGTCAAAAAAAGCAGATTTATTTCTACGGATTACTAGCTCTCTGCTATCCAGTCTATAAAACAGAAACCAATCATTGACACACACACACACACACACTCACAAACACAACCATCGCAGGACTGTGCAGTGGAGATATCAGTGCTCTGTGTGAAAGAGCCACTCAGAGAAAAAGACGTTACATTTAACCATTTTGGCCCTTAAGACCCACAAAGATTTAAGTGGCTTTGGTCCTTCTCTCTCTACCTCTCGCCTTACTGACTGCCTCTTCTACAAGTTGTGCTCTGCTTCCTTGTCCTTTTTAAGTCATGACATATTTATGTTTACCTATGTGTGCAATAAGGTTTGGTGTTTAAACCTCCATGATGCGTGTTGTAGCTGCAGGTCTGTAGTAAACGTTTGATTTCAGTTGCAGGTAAAACATAAAAGAAAGTCTGTGGTCTTGCAACCATGTTGTCTCTTGTTTATGGATCTGATACCAAACTGGTGACAAACTGATGGCAATGTGATACGAATCTGATATTAACCTGATGACAAAGGTGTGCCACCATTCTGGTGGACAATCTGGTGACAAAGGAGTTCTTTTTGGGGTATTTCTTACCATCCATTCATCCATTAGCATCCACTTATCTAGGGTCATGTCGCTGGGGCAGCAGCCTAAGCAGTGAGGCCAAAACTTCCCTCTCCCACTTGGGCCGGCTCCTCCGAGGGAGACCCAAGGCGTTCCCTGGCCAGCCGAGAACCATAGTCCCTTCAGAGAGTCATGGGTCTTTCTTTAGGGCTGCTCCCAGTTCGACCTACCCAGAAAAACCTCACCAGGGAGGCGTCCTAACCAGATTCCCGAGCTACTTCAACTGGCTCCTTTCGATGTGAAGGAGCAGCAGATCTTTTGGAGCCCCACTGAGCTTCTCACCCTATCTCTAAGGGAGAGCCCAGCCACGCTGCGGAGAAAACTAATTTCAGCCGCTAATATCCGTGATCTCGTTCTTTTGGTAACTTCCCAAAGCTCGTGACCATAGGTGAGGGTAGGAACGTAGACCTACCGGTAAATCGAGAGCCACAGCAGACAGGTACAACGCTCAGGCTCAGTCTGCTTATCAATCTCCTGCTCCTTTTTTCCACAGTGAATCATGAACAAGACGCCAACATACTTAAACTCCTCCACTTGAGGCAGGACCTTGTTCCTGACCTGGAAAAGGCATTCTACCCTTTTCCAACTCAAGACCAGATGAGCGGATTCTCATCCCAGCTTCTTCACACTCGGCTGCTAAACACCCAGAGCTTGAGATCACAGTGTGATGCAGCAAACAGGAC
>SSNQ01034641.1:301836-306709 GCA_006942095.1 Nothobranchius kuhntae
CCTAAATAATAATATGCATTTTTACGGTTTAGTTGTTAAAGACGTGTCACACGCACTATTTTGTTATTTAAATGCAACAAATGAATATTTCTAAAAAATGAAAAGCCTACAGATTTTTTTACTTTATTGACATTGAACGACACAATTTTAAACGTGACTTTGTGTTTTTGTATTTTATAAATAGAGTTGTGTGGGGATAAAGAGTGAAATGTGTTTTTCCTTTTGTTGGTTAAAAATTGACTAAAACTAAAACAAGCCAGATGGAAAAATATTGCACTAAAGTTAAAAATATTTTTTGTCAGAAGCATAAAACTAAAATGAACACTGCATGGCTCACTCCTTTAGTTATGCTGCTATAAACTTAGTCTGGATTATGCTGGCTCATCCCTTTAGTTATGCTCCTCTGTCCTGGCGCTGGTTGTGATGGAGGTTTCTACACATCGCGCTGTGCTGCCCGTGGAGCGTTGTGCTGAAGAATCTGATTTTATTAAACTAAACGTTTATTTGACTCTTTTAGATGGTTCTTCTAAAATAATAAGATGGAAAGATGTTTGTTCTCCAGAGAGGCAGAAGGGTTTGGAAATGACAGATTTGCTTTTTAAAATGATAAAGAACCGGTAGAAGTGCAGACATCTGATTTGGTATTTGACATTTGGTGTTCTGTGTGTCAGGACGTCACAAAGTCACATGTCAGCACACCGCAGTGTGTATTATAGTTAAACGTCAATCAAACAAACACTTATACATAAGTAAGTAAAAAATATCCGTCCACACCAGAATTAAAAACTAACTGACGCCCTTGTAGGTAAGTGCTGCCACAGAGATGAGTCCCAGAACATGAAATTATTCTTCGCAATGTTTTTAAAGGCACACTTAGTAGTTTTAGCTTGCTTTTAGCGCCCCCTACAGTCCGTTACTTACTGTCGTAAACCAACAGTGAAACTCATGTCCTCGCTGTGCGTTTGTCTTTTTAACACCGTGATCTAACAGCTGAACTCTCCTCAGCCTTCGTTAGTGTCTACAGGAGCGGTTCATCACTAAATGAAACAAATCAGCTGTTTGTGATCAAAAACATGCAGGAAACGTGCTGGAAGCAGCCATGTCAGCTCCACTTTACTGACTTTACAGGGAGCCGTCCGGATACTCTGAAGTTGCAAGTGCAATATTCTGGCCACAGGGGCAGCGGGGCTCTCAGTGACTATTCATTAACCCTGTAAAGGGTCGTTTTAGCACATACTGGCTGAAGAAAATGATTTAAAACTATGAAAATGTTGCAGCGAATTTGTGATGTGCGTTTGAAGAAGAGAAGAAATGATGTAGGGGATCCCAGTGACTCTGATGGCGCTTTAGTGCTCCAGTCCACACAAACGGCTCGGCATCAGAAATGAATGAGCGATAAATGCATATTTATAAGGA
Organism: Nothobranchius kuhntae; assembly: GCA_006942095.1. Lineage (NCBI taxonomy): Eukaryota > Metazoa > Chordata > Actinopteri > Cyprinodontiformes > Nothobranchiidae > Nothobranchius > Nothobranchius kuhntae. Next base: position 303,253 of record SSNQ01034641.1, read on the forward strand.
AATCAGGTGAGTGAGTGAGACAGGCAGAGAGACAGAGACTTTAATGATTCCCGATGAGATGAGTGGCCCGGCTGACAACCGAAATGAACAGGAATCAATAGAGAGAGCGTCTGTCTGCAGCAGATAAGACACACACACACAATGTTGACTATTAAAGACGACAGCTTGAGATATTACACTATTAGTTATGCTATTTTTAATCAGCTATCATATTTAATTAATTCTTTGGGTCAGATGCTATCTGAGTGTGCGAGCATGCTGGGACGGCTCGGTGTGTTAGTGGAGGCTGGAGGGTCATTACTCCTGTAATGAGGAAGAAGAGGAGGGCTAATCTAAAATACAGAACCTTGAAACGACACAAAATAGAAACCCCAGAGGAGGGCAAGATGGACGAGAGAAGGAAGGGATGGAGTGAGAGCAGACGACGGTGCGGTGTCAGGTTTTTAATATTCAGTTCTGCCTCTTGTCACGCCGTGACAGACCTCAAATCCCCGTAAACCAGCGCCTCCATTCCTCAGCCACTGTTCCCTAAAGATAGTAAACGGGCTGGGCCTGCATGGTGCTTCATTCTGGTTATTCATGTGTTTTTATTCCAGCTCTGAGACGGAGGAGGAGCTGCACCAGGACCCCTACAGGAGCAGGGAATCAAACCAGCAACCCTGCCTTTACGGGACAGCGCACTCTGGTGAACGTCCAGGGTCGGTACCGAAAAGGGTTGATGTGGAGACTTTTTATCTGGACAAATAACTGAATTGACATGAATATAATGGTTGTCTCCATAGAAACAAACTGAAAAGGATTTTAATGAGTTCTAGTCGTGTATCAGGTTTAAGTCAGGAGTTGTTCCGACCCGGGTCAGGTCTGGGTCGCAGAGCTCACCCGAGTCGGGCACAGGATACGTACTCAGCAGTCTGCTCAGAGCGCAGAGACGGGAGGAGGAGGTGTGCGTGTGTGTGTGTGTGTGTGTGTGTGTGTGTGTGTGTGTGTGTGTGTGTGTGTGTGTGTGTGTGTGTGTGTGTGTGTGTGTGTGTGTGTGTGTGTGTGAACAAACCCGCTCTGATCAGCTGCTAATTATTGTAATTATGATTCATTACTGTCTCCGATTAATTTAATAAAGAGGAGGCAGAGCAGAGCTCGTTAACCTTCATTACAATAATTGTAGACACAAGACACACATTCTCACACACACACGCACACACATACATATAATACTGTGCTGACGGCAAGTCTCTGGTGCTGTTAGAACCTGGATGACCCTGTGAGTGTGTGTGAACTAAATTATTTGAGTTTTTACCTACTTAAAGTGGGAGGAGCCTATGACTACTGTGCTGTTTCTCGTCATCGTCTTTATTTAAGTGGCTCACGACCACCTCGTGTAAAAACACAAGCAGTAAAGGCCAAGTAAAGACCAGCAGAAGCTATAAAATAAAAGCAGGTGAGATTAGCGAGTTATCTACATGGCATTACTAATAATCGAATGAAGGGAACAGCGGTAAGTGGTTGGTGACAAACGTGAACAACTGTGTAAGTATTCCTTAGACACTAGGCGTATGACCTCACCCAGGTGATTGAGACGACTGAAACAAGAACGTACCACCTCATCTAACCCGACCCTCGAGTTGGAGAGAAGCATGCTTTTCTAATCTGCCTTGTGTCCTGAGGTTGATCTGTCACTAATAACTTCCGTTTTATCCTGATTGAAATTTAAAAAACGGACTGCCCTCCAGGCTCGACATCCTCCAGACTGTCTAGATGTGGCTTAATCCAGCCTACGGTACTCCTCATCAGAGATCTGCAGTCATCTGCATAAGATGAAATTCTTAAGCCTGATTCACACCGAGAATGGAACGGGTGCAGTCCGGTGTCCGTACTGCTTTCACATAGACCGCCATTCACACTGACTGTGGTTCCTGTCTCCGACTCCGGATAAGTGGCTGAAAATGGATGTATGGATGTGGTTCCTGTGCTGATCCTCTCTGGATATCTGCTCCCACAATTAGCACCAAATAATTATTTGACGCAATGCATTTAAAAATATACATGTAACGTGAACTGTCATCACTGTGAACTGATTTCCCTGTCGTTAAAGAGACAGCGTGTAGTTTTTACCATTAATTTCTGGAAAAATCCATCAAAAATGTTGTTGAAAATGAACGAAATGATGCCCAGTTGTTGAAAAATATTGGCAGCTTCTTAACATACAACTATAAAAATCAGGTCTAAAATACACAGGAGCAGGTCTAAGCCTCTGGGTGACGCCATATTAGATGCTATGTTGCCTTCTACGGGAGCCCATGAGGACAAAATGCATTTACTGATTTGTAACAAATGGTTACAAATCATTTGTCATTCTTAAACATTGTTGTTTTACACATTTACCTCCACTTGTTGCCAGCGATGAAAGGGAGTCTGATGTGCTTGTTATATTGCTAAAGTTAGCCCTCGTTTTTTACCCTAATGGGCATCCGTTGGTAAGGTCTTACTCCAACACAAAAATACTGCTTGCTTGCAAACGATTTAGGTATCTACTGCGCCCTATCGCCAGGAAAAACACAAAGTCGCTAAAAAAATATATCAGACCGATGCAACACTTATTTAATTTTGAAATATAACAAAATCAGTTCTTGTCTGGCTCGTGTAATTTCTTTACTTCCTGACAATCTAAAAAATCGACTCTATGTGGAAACTCTCCGGAGCTCCACATTTGCACTACATTGCTGCTGGTGGGAATGCTCTGATTTGACTCAATGAATTTTGTTTTTTGCGGAAGCTGTACGATAACCGGACTGCATCTGTTCTGCATTCGGTGTGAAAGAGGCAGCAAGTAGAGAGAGAAAGGCAAAGGGCCAAGGACAGACCCCTGAGGCACACCCCAGGGGAGATCCATGCAAGAAGATGAAGAAGAAGATTCATGCTCAAAGAAATGTAAACAAGGAGCATCAGAAGCCTCCTGCATGGCCACAACTAGCACAAAATCCAGAATCCATTAAACAACTCTAGCAGATTCCAAGAAAATGATCGGATAATATTAGCACCATCCTTGCATGTTCTGGTATCAAGTCCAGCATTCTTTTAGTATTTCCCAGAAAACCTGTGGTCTGTCTGAGATCCAGCAGAACAACAGAACCTCTGACCAGGTCAGTGCTGACCCGCATGTGGAACTGGACTTTTATTTTCATTGTGGATGTTCCTCTGACTAAGGAATTTCAGGGTCAGCTGGTTCTGGGTGTGAAATAAACGTGTGTTATTTTTAAAATTTAAGAGACTGGGATGTAGTTAATCTGTGGAGGCAGGAAGAAGCTCTCTGATTGGCTAATCGTGTCTCATTGTTCCAGCTATTATTTGTTTAACTTTTATTTTTTCTTCTTCAGGATCATTGAACAAACCAATTACATGGAGCTGACCTTAGAGGGGAGGAGGACAGGGCGCCCCCCCCCCCCCCCCCCCCCCCCCCCCC
>SSNQ01034641.1:331488-342195 GCA_006942095.1 Nothobranchius kuhntae
GGGGGGGGGGGGGTAGCTAGTGTGTGGTGATCTGTCTCTTGCGCCTGAGTAATATCATATAGTAAAGCTTAATGTAAATGACGCACACATGTATCGTCAGGTATGTTGATGTGGCCCTTTGAGCATATTAGTTGATGGCCCCTGCTTCAGACCAGATCAGGGCTTGGTGGGTGTGGCCTAATAAAATCTGATTTCGATTGAATGGATGAAAGCAACCAGCTGACAAATTGCCACAGCAAAGCAGCCAAACATTGAGCTCATCAGAAAGTTTTCACTGTCGATGAAGGATGTGTGGCTCCTGGCTAAGGGGGAGTGGATGGTGTGTGTGTGTGTGTGTGCGTGTGTGTGTGTGTGTGTGTGCGTGCGTGCGCGTGCGTGTGTGCGCGTGCGTGCGTGTGTGTGTGTGTGTGAGATTCATTATCAGCACTGAGCTGAATTTATGGCTTTTAATTTCCTGGTGGGGCTGTTAGCTGACGGTTGGGCTACAATGCAGAACACAACAATGCTATACACAGAGGGGTCATTTCCATTACACAAATGTGTGCGAGTGAATGCGTGAGTGAGTGAGTGAGTGAGAGAGAGGGCTACTATTGGCTAGCGGCTGAGGACACACACACTCACCCCAGCTCAGCAGTATAATAATCAGAGTGATTAGCGTTATGAGGGGCAGTAAAAGCCAACGTTAAACTAACCTCTTATTGCCACGGGCCTCTTTATCATTCAAGCATATCATTTGTGTTAAATGGCTGCTTCTGAGTGAGTGAGTGTGTCAGTGCTAGTGTTAGTGTATGTGAGGCCCAGGACTGCTGTGTTACTGCTGATAAAGACCATTAGAATGTTAGAATTAGTTTACAAATGATGACTCCAAGAATGATCACTAAAAAGCCCTCTTCTCTACCACACACACACACACACACACACACACACATCATTGAACCGCTTTTTGAGCGATGGAACAAGAATGGACTCAAACCTATTGCAGTCTGGGTAACTCTGGGTAACGTGGTCCTCCTGCTACTCACAGCTAACCTATGTAATGTGTGGTTGTTCTGCTGTTGAAGAGGAGATGATGTGGATGTGTGAGGAGGTCTCTTTTTTAGAGAACGTGTGATTCCTGGTTAAGTGGAATGGATGAGTATGGATCTGGGATCAGGACAGGACAGGGCAGGAATAACAGGAGCTTCCCATCCCGTGGCTGCAGGGAAATATCCCAGAGAACATAGCTTTTTCCCTAACATTCAGACAAAGACCTTCTTATTCAGCCACACCAGAAGCAGTTAGTGCTGTAGGTCATGACCTTTAACACGAATGACCAGTCAGCGACTGTCGGCTAGGGGGTGGAGTCACAGGTTGCTCCAGGGCTTTCTACCTGCAGTTGTTTCGTCTGACAAAAAGCCGGAGCGAAGTGTTGAACACCTCCACCAGTGTCGAGCTCGTTGGGTTTCTGTGTTGCATACAGATTAGGGATGTCCCCAAACAACCTTTTCACTTCCGATACGATACCGATATTGCAGCCTTTGGTATTGACCGATACTGCTATCAATCTGATACAATGTAAGCTCAAATCATACATACTTTTACCTATTTTGCAGCGTGAAATGGATGAAAGGCTTGATTAAGTGACATTAATAAATCGGAAAACAAGCACCAATAACAGGAAGAATGAAAAAAAATGGCAATTTTTTTAACCATTGGTTGCAAAAATGTGAACCTTAATGGACTGTTTATATCGGAGATTTCTGATGCAATCCAATATAAACCGATGCAGTGTTTTTGGGCAGATATCGAATTACTTCCGATATCAATATGGGACATCCCTAATACAGATCATCTCTTTTGCGTCGAGGACAGAGGTTGTTTAATCTTCTACCTGAAGGAATGAGGGTGGATAGAGGGGTTCTGGTTCTGAGTGAATGTCCTCCAGAGAAAGGGGGTGTTACTGTTGGACACTACATTAATAATGGTTATTTACCTTACATCCATCAGCATGCTCCTCTACACACGGGCCCATGGTTGGAGATCAAACCACAAACAGCGATGCCACCTAATTTCACACTGTGATCACCAGATTGCTCATTTGTGAGAAAGAGGCTCAAACACTTCCTGGTGGAGTGCCAGAGCTGAGGAGGCATCACAGATCTTTACAGATTGTGGTCTACCCATCAGGAGGTCTAAAACTTTAGTGACACATTCACGATTTCAGTCCTCCAGCAGGTTTTTGACTAATGTCAGAGGAGTGGTGCTTGTTCTGGAGAATGCTCCTAATGGAATGTAAACACGCGGTCCTGGGCAGATAAAAGCAGTAAGACTAGGGATGGGTACCGAATTCGGTACTTTTTAAGATACCGACCGAATTCCATAGTACCGACCGAGCACTGATTCACGTCATTTCAAACGGTGCCTCGTTTCGGTACCCGTCCTTCTTAACGAGGACTTGCCAAGACAGCTGCGCATGCGCAAGAGCGTTATGTCGTCGGTCCCTGTGAGCCAGTTGTAAACAGAGCAGCATGGTAGAAAGAACGCACGCTAAAGCTTGGGTCCACTTCACTAAATGTGATGGGTAACTGGGTGAAGATGAAACCAGCGACAACGATCTAAGTGAGACATCCTCATCTTAATCTGCTCCGGTAGGTAAATAAAATGTTTAAGATAACGTTAGCTTGATATGTTAGCTTCTGTTCTGCTAATGGTGCGTTCGCTTTCTCCTCGGAACTCCGAATTTCCGACTAGAAGAACATGAACGCGCTCTAAAGTTTGGCTTCACTTTACTAAATGCGACGGGTGAATGGGTGAAGATGAAACCAGTGACAACGATCTAAGTGTGAGACATCATCGTTTTAGTCTGCTCCAGCAGCTAAATAAACTGTTAAAGATAACGTTAGCTTGATATGTTAGCTTCCATTGCCACCGTTATCAGCTAATGGTGCGTTTGCTTTCTCCTCGGAAATTCTAACTTCCCAGTAGGAAAAATCAATTGAAAAAGGACGGCAAAAGGAATGAAGATACACAGTAAATTTAGTTCACAGTAAAGATGTTTGCTTCAGTTTAATTATCAGCTTATAAAACTACAAGGACGATGTTAAAATACAAACAGTTGAATGTTATTTATCGTGATATTTATCAAATATTGTTATATATTGAGAAAAATATATATTTAATTATAAAAGAGAATTAAAATATTAAACACTCAAAAGTATCGAAAATTGGTACCGTTAAGTACCGGTATCGATTCGTAGGTACCGGGAATTAATACCCGATCGATTCAAATGTCAAAGGTACCCATTCCTAAGTAAGACCTCCACCAACTCAGGGCAATGGCAGCTCAGTTCCCTGCAGGTTGTGCACCATAGCTTGATGATGACCCTAGACTCCTGCTCCATCAGTTTCCTCCTGACAGATGATTTGGTGAGTTCAGCTTATGTTCCATCCAGGACAAACGCCCAGCTGTTCTGCATCTCTCTGTCAGAGAGCATCAGGTCCATCCAGTAGTCCTCACAACAGCGACCTCAGAAGTTTCAGTTACTATCATAGGAACAGAAACCAGTGTGAAAACTGTGATGTCATGACAACATTTGTTTCTAAAATGTTTCCAGACCGTAGGGTTTCAGTTGGAAACAGGACATGATCCACGAACAGGAGACATCATGCTTGTAAGACAAAACATTAAATATCTTGGGTTTGTGACGCTTACTGTGGAGTAAAGACTCGCCACTTCCTGTTTTATGCCTTCCCAACTTTTACTCGGTGACATTTACCAGCTGAAGGCAGCAAGCCATATTTCCACAGTCTCAAAGACAGCATTGATATTACACACTCAAACAAGTCTGTTCATCTGGAATAAACAATGTTTAACGGAGTGAAAGTAAAGCCTGAAACTCCGACTCGATCTTATTTATTTTCTAGCAGAAAGCGGAGAAGCGCGGTTAAATAATGTGGAACATTTTAAACACCAGAGCAAACTTTCTTCATTACTTTGTGCTGCTGCTACAATTATTCATCCTCAGAGAGCGATGGATTCTCTCTCTCGCACACACACACACACACACACACACACACACACACACACACACACACACACACACACACACACACACACACACACACACACACACACACACACACACACACACACACACACACACACACAGATATAGTATCTATAGGATTTGTGCTTGTCTACTTTAATCCCGGCTGGTTTATTTCCCTCTGATCAATGACCTCGGACGAAGAAGTGATCACCCAGCTGGAGGAAAATCCTGCCCTAACATCATCCCTTTTCCCCTGCTTTCTGCCTCTTTGTCTCTAATTCACCCTAATTTAATCCTGATAGCATCGAGTGCTGTCGCACGGCCTGGCAGAGCAGTAAGTCTTACAGCAGGATTAGCTTTCTTCCAAAAACATTTTGCTGACGACCAGCACAGCTAAAATATGGCCTCTCTTGCTTCCGCGGCTGCACGGGAGGCTGCTTTGCATTTTAACGAAGCTTTGGTTTATTCTATAGGACACACACTGGGAGAGAATCACACAGAGCCCTCCACGGAAGATAAAAACTGCTTCTGGAAATGAAATTCAAGATTCAGCAGACAAATTAGAAGTGATGCTTTTAGCAAAGCAGTGCCATGTGTCACTGTAATAGGAAAAGGACTAAACTCATATTAGTTACCTTTACATTAAAGTCAGGCTCTAAAACCCGCTGCAGAACACGGCTGAATAAACATGGACAACCGGATAACGTCTCACCGGACCACACAGATTTTAAAAGAGAGCAAGAGACCAACAAGCAGTCCTTCTACAGGGACCAGGTCTGGAGACACTGTCCCTCGGAACCAGAGTCCTACAGCTGAGAGCACTCTGGACAGAATCAAGGGACAGCTGTTGGAGACACTTCCAACATGGAGCTGTTGCTGGTTCTGGTGGGATTTGCATCCCAGATCTGATGGAGACCCAAACCCTTCCAGTGGTGGACCTGGCGATATATAAATACTAATATAGTGAAATGAGATTTTAATTAAATCATTCATCACTGACTGGTTTTTAGAGGCGTCCAAACAGACGCATGTGCAGGAGAACCTGCCTCCCGGATGGTGACAGGCCTGGGGGGTTAGGGTTAGAGTCGGACCAGCCTTTATCATGGTTGTGTGTCACTAATACTCCCATGTTTGGCTTACCCAGGTGGAGGGAGGTGAGGATGACACCGGAACCCCCCACCCCCCCCGCTTTAAGTGAGCTCTATCCTTTATAAAAATGATTTGAGGGCGCCGCCCCGGACCACTGCTCCCCTGACTTCATTTGTCTGCGAGTAAGTTTGATGGCGCTGTGTTTAAAAATCTATTCAATCTTATAAAGCAAAATTTAAATGTAGTCGACTGTGATGGGCACTCCGTGCATCTGCTATTTATATGCTAATGTACGCACGGCCTGCCAAGGTCTGGCAAATTATTACTGCACAGCCATAAGTCAGGTGTGGGGGGGATTCACACAGGCAAAAGGTGAGGAGGAGAAGAGGAGGAAGGTGAGGGTAGCACACACGGGTTAGTCTGGATCTGATAGGGTTCCTGATACGGCCCGGGCCACGGCTGACACGACTCCACTCATCATTCGATTATAAACATCATTGCAGCAAAATGAGACTTGCTGATGCTTGGTTGACAGCAGGCGACGTCGGTACTCTGCTGAGGTACCACCTGACTGGGTTAACCCTAACCCAACCACATCATCAACATGACCCAAACAACTGGATTCCTGCAGACACCATCAGACGTTCTACTGAGACCAGCGGATGGGGTGAACAGAATCCTACAACAGCTGAGAAAGAAAAAAAACAGACAGGTGCACGGCGTCAGATCTACACGGCCATTTAACCATGTTCCTCTGCAAGGATTCAGGAACTACTGGACTGTTGTTATTCCGGCTGGAAGGTCATGGAACATCTCAGCTGACCTGTTGACATTTTGGGTGGTGGAAGGACAAGTTGTTCTACTCAGGCAGACACGGATAATCAAGTCAATCTCTCAGTCAGTTAAGACTTCGTCACCTTGTGTCGGTCAGTCACAGCCAGCTGCAGGTCTCATTTCTACACTGTTAGTACTAGTGACTGATGTTTGTTCACAAACAACAAAAGTTCCTAAAAGGGGTTTCAATAAATCAAAAACTAAAGAACTGAATTAGCAGCAGATGCTTGAATGACACAGGTCTGAGAGCAGGTGGATGGACGGACAGACAAATTTTGGATGGAAGAATGGACAGATTTTAGATGGATGGATAAATGCACAGATGTTGGATGGATGGATGGATGGATGGATAAATGTGCAGATGGTGGATGGATGGATGATGGATGGATGGATGGATGGATGGATGGATGAACAGACAACTGCTGGATGGATGGATGGACAGATTTTAGATGGATGGATAAATGCACAGATGTTGGATGGATGGATGGATGGATGGATGGATGGATGGATGGATGGATGGATGGATGGATGGATAAATGTGCAGATGGTGGATGGATGGATGGATGGATGGACAGACGGACGGATGGATGGACATATTTTAGATGGAAGGATAAATGTGCAGATGTTGGATGGATGGATGGATGGATGGATGGATGGATGGATGGATGGATGGATGGATGGATGGATGGATGGATGGATGGATGGATGAACAGACAACTGCTGGATGGATGGATGGACAGATTTTAGATGGAAGGATAAATGTGCAGATGTTGGATGGATGGATGGATGGATGGAAGGAAGGAAGGCCAGATGGATGGATGAATGGATAGAAGGCTGGATGGATGGATGGAAGGAAGGCCAGATGGATGGATGGATGGATAGATGGATGGATAGAAGGCCAGATGGATGGATAGATGGATGGATAGAAGGCCAGATGGATGGATGGATGGATAGATGGATGGATAGAAGGCCAGATGGATGGATGGATGGATAGATGGATGGATAGAAGGCCAGATGGATGGATAGATGGATGGATAGAAGGCCAGATGGATGGATAGATGGATGGATAGAAGGCCAGATGGATGGATAGATGGATGGATAGAAGGCCAGATGGATGGATGGATGAATGGATAGAAGGCAAGATGGATGGAAGGATGGATAGATGGATGGATGGATAGATGGAAAGAAGGCCAGATGGATGGATGAATGGATAGAAGGCCAGATGGATGGACGGACGGACGGATGGATGGATGGATGGATGGATGGATGGTGAGTAGTTTGTCTCTGACCGTATAATCATCTTCAGAGCCAGTTGTGGCTGACACGCAGGCGTGTGTGCGCGTGTGTGTGTGTGTGTGTGTGTGTGTGTGTGTGTGTGTGTGTGTGTGTGTGTGTGTGTGTGTGTGTGTGTGTGTGTGTGTGTGCTGTGTGTGTGTGTGTGTGTGTGTGTGTGTGTGTGTGTGTGTGTGTGTGTGTGTGTGTGTGTGTGTGTGTGTGTGTGTGTGTGTGTGTGCGTGCGTGCGTGCGAGTGTGTGTGTGTGTGTGTGTAGTATTATTTAACAGAAAACTGTTTGGCCGACCCGGTCCAGTCACATTCTGCCACTTGGCCACTCCGTGGGCTAAAAAGCCTGGAGGTTCTGTTGGGTCTGAATAATTAAGCTAAATCTTCCCGTGGAGTTGGAGCCATCCAGGCCTTGATTTGCCACAACATCCCACATCTCTATTACCACCTTCCACTTCTATTCATTACCACCTTGAAAAGATCCCCATGGGATGTTCCTCTAATGAGAAAAAGATTTCCATTCCCAACTCTCTCCCCCTCCCCCTCCCCCACCACCCAGTGGAGCAGCTTGGTCTCGGGGGAGCAGTCAGCTCATATGATGTAGAAGGTAACATCTTTATTTCACTAACCCAGCCTGGCAGGTCTATTAGCCGGCCTGGAGCTTCCCAAACCTTTCCCTGTCAAACAGCATATTCCCAGCTGTCTGGTCCAGTTTTCCCTCCATCCCCGTCTCAATCTGGGATTAGAAGAGTCATTATAGTACACCCCCCACCCCACCTACACATAACACTTGGTCTAATCAGAGACTGGTCTGTGAGGGGTCTGAAAGACCAGAGCCCATAAGAACCAAACAGGATCATAACTCTGTAACGATGAGTAGAACAATGACCATCGTTCAGAACCAGAACCAGATAAAAGGTTCAGTGACTTTCTTCACCCACTCCTTTCTGAGAGCTTCTGTTTAGGATGGAGACCTTACGAAGAAGGAGGCCCACATTCACCACCACTTAAACATCAATTCACTTTAGGGTCTTTTTTCCTTTTCCTTCACATAAAATGAGAGCAGGTTATCAGGAGCGACATCATCTCCTCCAGATACCGACTGTTCTATAAATAAATGTGTGAAAATGTCCTGGTTCTGCTAGACGACACCTTAACGCATCCACAGCAGTAATGGTGAACGGCACCGGCAGAGACTATAAAGGGTTTTACACAACTGGACAAGCTGGGTCTACTTGGGACAAAAGCACAGCAGGACTTCTGCAAGCGTGGAGCGGGTGGAGAAGGAGGTCCTAATAAAGAAGACGGGACGCTGTCCTCCAGTCAGTAAAACACTAAAGTTTATTCATTCAGTCCTAACTAGGATCAGATCATACTCCGACAAGAGCTCCACTCTCCCTCCTGTCCTACAACTCAGAGCTGCCTGAGCATCTTCTACAAACTTGGCGACGTACACTCGACAGGAAAATGTGCGTAACTTTAAGCTAATTCTGACCCTGGCGTGAGCACGTTTTGGAGATGGGGGATGTGATCCAAAAACATCGGGGCACGTTTGTAGGAGGAGCGTGATTTATAAAGCAGGAGGTTTTTTTATTTTTATTTTTTGCTGAGCTTAAATAAACAGAAGAGAAATGGGGTAAACCTTATTTCACTGTTACGAAGGTGCATTACGTTAGCACTCGTCACAGAAAAGCTCAGTGTCCACCCTGGGACTGGATCAGGGTTCAAATCCCAGTCGGGTCATGCCAAAGACTTTAAAAATGGGAACCAATGCCTCCCTGCTTGACACTCGGCTTTAAAGGGTTGGACTGGGGGTAAAACCACCAAATAGTTCCTGAGCGCAGCCACAGCCACAGCTGCAGCTCACCGCTCCCCTCGGGGATGGGTCACAGGCAGAGATGAATTTCTTCAGTGTGTGATGACGACTTTATGTGGAGTTTTAGTAAGGCTTCTGTGCAAAGTTTTATAAATGAGGCCCCTGGAGGAGGAGACGCTGGATCTCAGTGGGACAATGTTGGTGATGGTTCCTCTTTATGCAGATCAGCAGGTGAAAGGAGCACCAACATCCTGTGGTGACATTATCACAAAAACCAGAGAAGATCCAGCTCCAGATGGTGGACTCTGTCCTCCAGCCCCAGATGTTTTCTTTGTTCCTTTCGGGAACGGGTCCAGGTGGACCACAGGGTGTGTCACACAGCTGATTTCATAATAAACTTTGATGTATTTATAGTTTTTAGCCTTCAGTTCCAGGTCTGAACGCTTCCTCTGGACAGGTGTCCAACCCTCCCACACAACCTCCAGGTGGACTCTGTGAGAAGCAGCTTTGTGATCTTTAATGTTCTCCTCACTCCAGCGTACACAGCTTTTCTCCTCTCACTGAATAAACCAGCTTCCCTATCTGCCTCCATCACCCTCCCCGCCCCCCGCCCCCGTCACACAGGACTATCCTGAGAGGCCCGCTGAGAGAGAAAGCAATCATGTGTTGTGTCAGCGGCCCGATAGAGAGGACCCAGTAATGGAAGGCCTTTTAGGGCTAAAAAGGAAAAGCTAATTATGATAAAGGGGCTGTAAGTTGTGTGGCTATCTGGGAGCCGGGCCTGCTGCTGCAGCAGACTGCTCTCTGACAGTGATAACCGGGCCGAGCCAGAAGCCCGCCGCTCTGTCACTGTCACTCTGCTGCTCGGCTCAGCTACACACTGACACACAACACAACTTTCAGAAAGCACTTAGCATCCACGGCTGCTCCAGCAGGAGACACACACCTCAGACGACAGCAGAACCGTCTTCAGTCATCCCAACATCCGCCAGAACACGGGCCGGGACCACTCAGAACGTCTCAGGCTGTTTTCCTCCCACAGCAGAGCTACCACTCGTTTCAAAATGACCCAATTAGCTGTCAGCTGTGGGCCAATCAGAAGTGGAGGGGGGATGGATATCGTCATCCTCCCTCTGCTTCACCGTCTTCCTCCGTCTCTCATCTATAACAGGTCTGTGTTCAGACCCGGTACCAGTCACAGGTTACCAGGTCGTGTTCTACAGACCGTCCCACTATTTTAAATCAGCTTCCTAGCTACAACCATGCTCGTTGGTTAAAGAAGACATCCGTATGAGACCTCATTCTAGACCCGGGTCAGATGAGGAGGTGCTTCTGGATGTTGCAACACAGCGGTCCTAAACTGGAGTCCCTGGACCCCCGGGATTCTGTGGGCCACCATCTAGGGGTCCACAGAGCAGCTTGTGGGACCTGAGGGCACGCTGCATGTATGCGAGGATGAGCTAATTAGTATAATGGACAAATATCTAGTCTGTCCACTTCACATCTTCACACCACTTCAACTGAATTCTGTTCTGGAGACTCAGAGTTCGGTGGGGATGGCAGCGTAAAGACGGAGGATCCTTTCAGCGCTCCTCCACCATCTGACAGGAATAATGAGGGGAAAAAACCAAAACAAGAGCAGGGAAAGATGGCTGGAT
>SSNQ01034641.1:347189-374360 GCA_006942095.1 Nothobranchius kuhntae
ACTTCCATATAGTCCCTTTAAAACTTATACCTCCGTAGGGCCAATAGTCATTTTTTATCTCATATAGTGCCTATCTTTGCCCTGGAAGGTGTAAAATAGCATGCTACAGGTGCTTTAAGCACTAAAGCGTGACCCAAATATCAATGTAAGAACCAATCCGTGGCCCGATAGCACCTCAGGTGCTGTCCGGTGAGCAGTTTTGATGTAGTGGCTGCGAGCTTAGTCATGCTAACGTTAGCTGTGCTTGTCATCCACTTGGTAGATTTCTATCTTTCATTCAGATTCACATGAAGCAGGTGAACGAGTTCACTGACCTGGACCCAGGTGTTCACCGCAGGGAGGTATTTGGTTGTCAGCAGCTGGTGCAGCTCCATCATTGTGGAAACTACAGGCTCATTGTCGTCAGTCTCCTCAACACGAAGGGCTGAAGGTAGAGAAAGTGTTGACTCAGTAGGGTTCGCTTCAGAAACTACCTGGTCCAACACTACAGTCCTGAGCTGCTCTGCTCCTCTCTGCTCCGTTCTCTTCTCCCGCCCTCGTCTCTTTTCTGCTCGCCCTCAGACAGAAAAATGGACCCCACCCACCGCTCAAGTACTATGCGCCTATGGGTCCTTAGGTAAGACACTGAACCCCACATGGGGCCCACCATCACCCTAACTAGGGGTGGATAAAACTAATATCCCTTTTACATCAGCGTCAGCACAGCCTGGCCCGGTGCGACACCACCCGACCCCGCACGGCCTGGTTGTGTTTACGCCACCTTCTCCAAAACACGGAGGTGTGCGAGGATGTGGGCGGGCTCAGTTGAGACAAGCGGGATGTGACGGTTAAAAACAACAGAGGATGTTGAGGTACTTTTATAACTGGTACTCAGACTGTAGCTTTAAAGTACAACAATATGACGTAAAAAGAGAAAAATGTGTCATGGATGCTGGCCGTTTATGTGGGTTCAGTCAGGCCCCATTCTCTGACATCACTTCACACCGTCAGACCAATCAGAGGATTCCACTTATATGTAGGTGTGAGAGTGACATCGCTTCAGCTGGCCAATCAGTTCATAGGTCGGTGCAGCAAGATAAGAACTGCAGGAAAGCAGAGATGAAAAACGCAGTCAGCCAATATAAATGCACCAATTATGGGCTGAACCGACCCGAGCCGATCCGGGCCAGGCCGAGCAGGTCCGAGCGTAAAAGGGCTAAGAGACCACCTATTATCACCTCGGTTCTGAACAGGCTTCAGTGAGCGGACCGGATACCCACCTGGACCAAGACTCACGTTCAGACTGTAGGAGTAAGAGACAAGCCCAGAGTTCCTGATGAATGAACCCTCATCAACAGACTCCTCCTCTTCATCGCTCTCCATCTCACACTCCTTCACCCTTCTGTCCCGATGCTCTTTAAACTCTGCGTCTTCCCTTTCCTCCCCAGCCATTCCTCTGCCCTCCTTCCTCGTGATGTTCTCTTCATCTCCCTTTTCTCTCTCCTCCTCCTGCACGTGTCCTCCTCTCCCGCTGTGCTGCAGGTCTTTGCTGCAGCAAGGCTCGTCCCCTTCTGACGGACAGTCTGGATCTGGTTTGGAGTCCGAAGAGCTCCTGGCCGAGTGGAAATCTGACGGGCTGAAGTCGGGGAACAGCAGCTTCATGCAGGAATCCATCTCCGTGAGTGCTGCCTCGATGTCCTGAGATGACTCTGAGAGACAAAGACGTCTTTATCCAGACTGTAACCGTTTTTATGCAAATACAGCCGTGTGTTCGTGTTATTCTGCTTTAACGGGGGTGTCTGACGAAGTGTAGAGCTAGATAAAGTCATGCAGCAGAAAAATCTCCACCTGCAGATCAGCCTTACCTTCCATCTCTGCGGCTGCTGCCTGGACTCTGGCTCTGTAGATGGTCTCCATCTTCCTGCACCTCTCCTCCTCTCGCCTCCGCTCTGCTACTGTCCTGGCCTCAGCGTCCTGGAAGTCCACCTGGAGAAAGTTACACCTTATTAACAAAAATGCTGTTCCAGCGGTAATGCTGCAGTTCTGATGTCTGGAGGACTTTAGGCTACAGCTCAAATGGCTTTTTCTGTTTCCATGGAAACACGTTAACCTGCTGCAGGAAGAAGCTGGACCCAATCTGAGATTCTATCAACAAGCCCTACCCAGCAACACAGAAAAACTTTATTAGCGTATTTCTTACCTGAAACAGAGTTTAATGAACAACCCCACCAAGGACCAGTCAGTGAGAGGAACCTCTGTTTAAATTAGTCTTGCTTAATTCATCTTCTTGAGTGTTTTTAACATTGATTTCAGTTTTTGACATTTCCAGTGACAGCTAGGTTTAATATTTCTATTTAGAAAGGTCTCATTTGAACTGTTTCTGTCGCTCTGACCTTTTTGACCTGTTTGAGAAAATGGTAGCCGAGTGCCAGCTTCTTGTAGGCAGAGCCATAGGAGGCCTGCCAGGACTGGATGGTCTGGATGGCCTGGGACCTCAGCTTCTTAGCTGCCTCTTTAGGAGGGGGGAGGGGCTGCTCAGTGTCGGTCTCCACCGTCAACTCCAAGAACACCTGAAGACGGACAGAGTCACAATAAGATCATTTCTGTAAAGATGTGCCAGCTGTGCTTCCACTACAGGAGATCCAGGAAACTTCTGGAAGGTGATGTGAAAAATACGATGGCTTCAGCCGCTGTGTCTCCAAACAAGACCGGCCCATTCAGGACTTTGGTAAGGCTTCAGCGTATCGTGAACGTTTCGGCAGTGAGCGATGTCACTGATCAGCTCCAAAAGGTGTCCGTGGACATTAATAACATTAACTTTTATTCTGTCAAGATACGTTGAAATTAAATCCATTCGGAGGACCCGAGAACGACTGTGAGATGGAAAAAGTGGAGCGCAATAACAGGAGAAGATGTATTTTTACGGTGCTCTGTGAGACANGCGAAGCACCGTCAGTTACAGCCTTGTGAGGAATTCAGGTCTGCCAATGTGATTTCCTACCGAGTTACAATCCATCAGCACGAGTTACGCACAGGTCCCACTCAGCAACTCTACCAAGTATTTCAGAGTGCATAACCCAGTTGAAATGGCCCGGGGAAATGGATACATGCACATGCAATGAAGGTCCAGAAAAATTATCCAGAAGTTCTGATAGTGGAAACGGGCCTGTGGTGTTTTAATCCCACTTAAACCAGCTCATCACTAACAGCTGGTCCAGTGTGGGTAGAACACCTACAGCTTAATCACAGACACAAGGTTCCAGTATCAGACCATACATTAGTCCACAGCTGCACCTGGTTCAGAAAGGTTCTGCAGAGAGGCCTGATCAGAACCACATCAATGAAATGAGTGAGTCCAACAGATGAGTCCCAGTGACGGGTTTACCTGGAAGTTTTCCACCAGCAGCGTTCTGAAGTGATGCGATCTGGAAAAGAGCTCACTGATGACCTGGAAGGCTGACAGGCGGATCTCAGCGTGGTCCTGGTTCAGTTGGGACATCGCTGAGTGGTACACGTGGTCTATGCACTCATTAGACACTCTGACAGAGACCAGGGTTGAGTTAGAGCATAGGATCTGAACTCTTACTAAAGACTGATGAGTAGAGCATGGTGATACCTGCAGATGTTTTTCAGCTTCTTCATTTTGTCCTGGTTGAGCTGCATCTGTCCAGATGTGGTAAGGTCTTCCACCAGCTCAGACAGCTGCTGTCTCTGAGAAGAATCCATCTCTGGCACACAGACAGAAACAGGTCCAGCTTAACTAGCAGCAGAGGTGAAGCAACATGTTTACACTGTAATGCTAACATTGTAAACAACACTCCAACACTGTAGACAACATGCTAACACTGTTAACAACATGCTAACATCGTAAAAAATAAAATAAACACGCCAACACTGTAGACAACACCCCAACACCGTAAACAACATGCTAATATTGTAAACAACATGCTAACAATGTAAACAACACTCCACAACTGTAGACGACATGCAAACACTGAAAACAACATGCTAACACTGTAGACAACATGCTAACATTGTTAACAGCATACTAGCCTTGTAAACAACGTGTTAACAAACAACAATCCAACACTGTAAACAACATGCTGACACTGTAGACAACATATTAACATTGTAAACAGCATGCTAGCCTTGTAAACAACCAGTAAACAACATGCTAATAGAAAAGAGTCGCCGTTGAGTTTTTTAAAGAAGTAATGTCCCCACATGAAGTAGCGACCCACTAAATTATATAACTTATTTATTTGCTGTTTAATTCCACATCTATAGAGCTTTCCCAAATCACACTCTGAAGCGCTTTACAACAGTCCTGTGGTGATGTGTGCTACATCATAGCCACAGCTGCCCCGAGGCACACTGACAGGCGAGGCAGCCACCGGTCCTCACTACTTGCAGGCTAATAGACAGTAAAAGTGCCTTGCCCAAGGTCACAAAAACGAACCGAGAACCCGCCAATTAAACCCTTCTAAGCACCGAGCCACAGTCACCCCGACGTCTGACATTGACACCGTACTTTATACAATAACAATGTAGACAGGCTGACAATGTTAGTAAAAGCAACGTTTCTAACGTTTACATCTGGCGTTTACCTTTTTTTCAACGATAACAAACAGGTCTCTTACCATAAGCTAGTTTTAATTTGAATGTTAAACCAGAATCAAAGTTGTCGCCGTTTATCCCAGGGAAAAAAAACCCGAACCAAGTGGATCAAAAAGACTCTTTCTGTTTACATTTTTACTTCTTCATCGGTGGTTTTATGTCCGTTTACATCCAGTGTAAAAGCGTCTTTTCGCCACCTGCTGGACTGGAGTGTGGAGCAGGAACCGAGCAGCAGGGAAGCTGCGGTTCTGTTGTTGCCGTCAATCTAGTGGGTTAGGGTCTGTTGTGTTTTCTTCCTGTGGGAGATCTCGTTTTATGTTGTCCGCTCACCACATTTGGCTTGGAGCAGACTGGGTGTTTTTAAACCCAAACTCATGTTTTTACTGTCGAACCCAGTAGAAACTTGGAGTTCAAGTCTTTGGACCACATCACTGCAGACGCTGCCCTGCTCTTCCCGTCTCCTCCTTCCCTCATTAGCCTAAACTCCTCCACCTGAGGTCGGACCTCTGCCTCACTCCGGAGCTGGAAAGCCATCCTCTTTTGATGTAGAACCACGGTTCCAGATCAGGAGGTGCTGAAGCTCAGCTGCTTCACACTCGGCTGTGAAGAGCTGAAGGCAGTTTGATGGAGTTTTCAATCAAACCAGATAAAAATACATTTATTTTATTATTACAGCTTTGTAGAACATCTGAGCAGAACACAATAAGACCAAAGTCAACAATGGCTGCTGGAGCGCGTCCTTTATACCAGTTAGTTGTGAACTGGGAAAAAGTGGAATGGGAGTCCGTCTCAATGGAGATCATGAAGGGATGGACGGCTGGGCTGGTGTAGCGATGAGAACGCTAATCTGGTCTGATGAGATGAAGCTGAGCTGGAGGTCTACTGGTCCAGGGCTCACCTATGGTCCTGAGACCTGGATTAGGACTAACGAATGAGTAACACAGTAGTACTAGTACCACTGTTACAGATGTAGGCCAGTGTCATAGTATTACTAGTACAATTGTTACAGATGTAGACCAGTATGATAGTAGTACACAGCAGTACTAGTACCACTGTTACAGATGTAGACCAGTATCATAGTAGTAACACTGTAGTACTAGTACCACTGTTACAGATGTAGACCAGTATCATAGTAGTAACACTGTAGTACTAGTACCACTGTTACAGATGTAGACCAGTATCATAGTAGTAACACTGTAGTACTAGTACCACTGTTACAGATGTAGGCCAGTGTCATAGTATTATTAGTACAACTGTTACAGATGTAGACCAGTATCATAGTAGTACACAGTAGTACTAGTACCACTGTTACAGATGTAGACCAGTAACATAGTAGTACACAGTAGTACTAGTACCACTGTTAAAGATGTAGACCAGTATCATAGTAGTACACTGTAGTACTAGTACCACTGTTAAAGATGTAGACCAGTATCATAGTAGTACAAGTATCACTGTTACAGATTTAGACCAGTCTCATAGTAGTACACTGTAGTACTAGTACCACCTGTGTTACATGTGTAAGTACTAGTATTGTTGTACACAGTGGTGAAACACAGCCAGCAGAATCAGTGGGTCTTCTGTTGCAGAAAGCTGGATGCCCACAGGGGACAGCTGATGGACATGGGTACAGCAGATGTTTATGAAGAGTTGTCCAGTAACGCGGGACGAGGTCACACCATCGGTGGTCTGCTGCATTGGTCTGACCAGCTCACATCTTCAGCGTCACACCAGCTGATCACAGGAGCAGCAGAGGACACTTCATCACAGGGTGACAAAGTTCCTGTTCCAGCAGGAGGTCAGAACCAGACTGGTACAGGTGAGACATCAGCTCCAGGGATCCCTCTATCATCTCTACGTGTCTTCGCCTCTGTCCAAAGTCTGCTCAGAAAACGTCTGCGGGTTTCATCTGGACCTGCAGTGAGTCGATCAGTTCCAGGATCTCTGTAAAGTAGCTGTTGTCCTCTCCAAGAGCCACTTTGGACTGGATCACTTCTGCATACTGGAGCTTGAGGGTCTGCAGTGAGCCCAGCAGGGAGCCGTCTGAGCGGTACTGGTCCAAACACAGAGGAGCCATCACCAGTAAAGCCTGCAGAGCCTGCAAATGGACACATCAGGACATGTTTATGTAGGACACCATGAAGGACTCTGCAGGGTCTTCTGTACTACACTACTGACCTTCTCCCTGTGGTCGTGATCCTCAGACTGCAGCAGCTCCGGAACCAGGCGACACCAACCATTGTCCAACATGTCCCCCTGTAGAGACAGCTGAGAATACTGATGCAGCCGCTGCTCCTGGGACAAGTCCTGGACTGATCCCAGGTCTGCCTGGGACATGAGCTCCTGATGGGACAGAGGACAGTAGCAGA
This sequence comes from Nothobranchius kuhntae, assembly GCA_006942095.1. Lineage (NCBI taxonomy): Eukaryota > Metazoa > Chordata > Actinopteri > Cyprinodontiformes > Nothobranchiidae > Nothobranchius > Nothobranchius kuhntae. The sequence continues at coordinate 354,152 of SSNQ01034641.1, forward strand.
AGCACGTGTGTGCGCGCGTGTGTGTGTGTGTGTGTGTGTGTGTGTACCTTCTCACTGATCATATCATGTAAAATGGTAACAATGCGTGGACGCAGGCGTCCTCCTCTGTCCTCCTTGAACAGCTGTGAGAGAACCTGCAGGCCCCCGTGGGACAGGAAGTGCTGCTGTGCGTAGGGGAAGTGGCGAAGGAGAGCGGCCACGGCAAACAGAACCTGAGGGAGGAGTAGTTCTTCAGCGTGGACATGCACATGGACAGTGGACGTGGACATACACAGCCCACCTTCTTCCTGACGGTGAACGGCTGCACCGTAGCCAGAGCTGTGAGAAGAGTCTGCAGAGCTCCGCCCTCCACCGCCTTCACCTGGACGGCCGGGTTACTGCAGCAGAGACAGAGACATCAGTCAGCTGATAACGAGGATGTGGACGTAAGAGACAGTCCCCTGAGCGTGTGGAACCACCCCTAACCAAGCCCCCACAATCGGGTGAAAAATTGAGGCCAACGCGGAAATGAAATAAATTGCAGTTCCACCCTCATCCACTAGGGGCTGGTGTCAGAAGCGAGCAAATCCTCATTGACTCCCATGTTAAAAATACCAATTTCACAGCAGAAATAAACATGTTTACAGCCTGGTACCAGAACATGTTTTTGGTTTAAATGATCTAGTTTACACTCATGACAACTCTGAGGGGGGTGAATTTTTTTCTCACTCTTCTGTTTAAGTGTATTAAAAGCCTAAAATTCTGTTAATGAGCATCAGACCCACGTGACCACAGAGCTAGCTCCGTGGAAAGGCCTCAGTAGAGCCTCGGTCTCGCTTGGAAACTGCTCCGGGATTTTGAGTCTCTGTGTTTGTGTGTTCTTTTTTGGATATTATTTGTGCAATTGTTGGACAAAATGAGTTGCTGTGGCATTAATTGCACTAACAGAGCGTCCAAGGAGTCTCCACTTCATTTTTTTCAGTAAGTAAAATTATATTTATGTATTTTAGGTCACTGCCGAGCTGAGCTTAGATTTTAACATGTACTGTTTAACCATGAAATTTAAATGTAATAGGGTAAACCCCAGTGCATTTAACATAATGCTGCACTTTAGAAAATGGGTTGATATATAACATGTTGCTGGAGCTGGGTTCCCACTATCGGCTTGTGGAGCTCTCCGAGACCTCTGTGTTCCACCCGGTTTTACCCAGCGGTCAGCCCGGCGTATCTCTGACTCAGAAGCTCTGGTGTTGTGCACAGTTAACTCAGGTTGTAGCTAGGTTGCTACCTCTGTTAGCTTAGCTCCCACCTCCGCGTTAGCTTTGGGTTAGCTTCAGGTTAGCTTGTAGCTAGTTCGACCGGGTGTTGTCAGTTGATCCCAGCCTTACAGCCCCACCCTCAGCTCCTCCTCTTTTCCCTTTTGTGGAATTGTCTGGGCTTGACGGAACCTGTGACACGGTCAAAATGGCGGTGGTGGCCACCTCATTTATCTTCAAAAACGTGTTATTGGAGCCTATGGAAACCCATTGTCCAATATTTATATGTCGATGCCCCTAACAGGTGGGACAGTGACAGAACCCTGGTGGACTGCCGGGACACCAGCAGGTACCTGGCCACAGCAGATCCCAGCACCAGGGCGGCGTTCTCCTGCAGTCTGGCGTCAGAGCTGTTCAGGGCCTGCAGGAGGAACCCGAGCCCCCCCATCGAGCACAGCGCCTGAGCGTTGTCCACCTGCAACCACACACAGAGTTTAGGATGAGCCCGCTCTGAGCAGCACCGGCTGGACCTTCATGTGCTTCGGTACCTGGTGCACCAGGTACTCCAGCTCCTCCAGAATTTTCAGCCTCTGCTCTGGGGACGCGCTGCTGCTGCTCAGCTGATCCAGCAGACGTCTCATTATCTGCAACCACACAGAAACCAAACTTCTACCAACACAATTAAAGCTGAGCACTCCCTCACACCACAACCTGGACAACCTGAAGGTCCGTCTCCACCAGCAGGTCCAGTTCAGCCATGTCCTTCTTTATCTCCTCTAGAGGTCGGTACCTGGATGCTGCAGAGTCCTGCAGAAACACAGTCCCCTTGTTGGACATGTCTGACATCACCGTCCACATGTCTGCAGCGAGCTGCTACCTGGTGGTCTGATGCTCTGCTGGCCAGGTTCAAGTCCTCTTTTATCTTCTTCATGGCTTTTTTTAGCACATCGGGGTTTAAGGAGGACTTGCTGTCTTCATCCTTCCTGCAAACCAGAGGCAGCTTCTATAACGGCCTGGAGACTCCCAGCAGATCAGACAGGTCATAGGTGTCATTCTGGATCCTCACCTGTGCTCCTGGCTCCAGTACTTCATCTGCTCCTCTCCCAGTCTCACCTCCTTCTCACCTGTCTGCAGATTAAGCCTCACGTGGGAGCCTGCTGGTACAGCCTGGCCTGGATTCACATATTCAATTTATTTATAAAGCACCAATTCACAACACAAGTCATCTCAAGTACCTCACAAAGTAGACATTCCAGCTGAAGCTACTTATCAGTGCACTGAGCTCAGTTCAGTTAGTCAAAACTGTCCTATGGGAGGAAACCCAGCCTAGCAAGCATGTAGCGACAGTGGAGAGGAAATCTCCTCTTTAACAGAAGAAACCTCCAGCAGAGGCTGGATCTGTACGGGCAGCCGTCTGCCACGACGAGCAGATACAACACAAACAGATGAACTGGAGTAGGACATCATCACATCTGAACATGGAGAGTGTTGCAAAAGTATTCCCACTCCTTGAAGCTTTACACATGTTGACACCTTAAAACCACAAACTAGTCTTTCTCCAACTGTTGTGTATGGTTTGTTGGTGTGTTTTTTTCATTGTTGTTATTTTTTCTGTAGGGCCTTTGATGTATGGAAGGGTCATCACTGGTTTTGGTTCTTGTTTTTCTTGATTTTATGTTTCGGTTGTTCTTTTCTCTCAGCCACCGTTTTCTCCATGAAAAACGGTGGCTGATAGCGGGTTACCCATGGCGGAGCCTTCCAGTTGTTTGTGTATTGTTCCGTCGTATGTGGAGTATGTGGAGTTTGCCATCAGTTTTATCAGTTGTGCTTTGTCGTCGAGGTTTGTTCTGTTGTGTAGTTTTGTCCTGCCTGATTCTGTTTACTGCTATGTGGATGTTTTTTTTTAGGTTGGTGGTTTTAGAACAAGGATGTAACATCGTGTAAAATTAGTATGTTCAGAGGGCGACATCATCCTCGGCTGCCCGGAGATAAACGGAGAAGGAAGTGACACCACCAACATATGTCGATGGCTGAGGATGGCTATAGTGATTAGCCAAAACATTAGCAAAACAAGGTAAAGAACAACCCTTTTTTCTGTGTTTTAAAAGAACCAAGCAATGCAAGTTCTTCAGGCAATATTCAAGCAAAACAAAAACATTTTTGTTAAGCATCAGAATAATATGCTCTGTTATGTTATGCATCTATGTAAATAAGAATGTGTATATATATGCTTTTATTTTGAAAAGCAACTATAGAGGAAGTTGAACTTTGACCCCGTAGAATGACCAATAAAAAGGGAGCATTGGTGTTTGTAGAGCACAATCAGTGTGTGCTACCACCAGTGAAGGCCCGTTGAAACAGACGCTCTGTTTACGGATTTATTTCCTCCTTTTTAATCCTGGAGATTCGTTTGGGAGTCTTGGACCAACCGCTGGGTAAATCAAACTCTGCTAACAATTTTGCTTCATTTTTCTGGGTGCAAGAAATAACTTCTGGGTCGCTCCTGTTACTGACATAGAATCCTCCAACAGGTTTTCCTCCAGGATTGTTCTGTATTCAGCTCCATTCATCCTCCCATCAACTCTGACCAGCTTCCCTGTCCCTGATGAAGAAAAGCACCCCTACAGCATGATGCTGCCTCCACCATGTTTCACAGTGGGGGATGGTGTGTTCAGGGTGATCAGCAATGTTACTTTTCTTTTGCATTTAGGCCCAAAAGTTCTACTTTGGTCTGGTCTCACCAGAGCACCTTCTACCACACGTCCGCTGTGCCCGGGCAAACAGGGCTTTTTATGTCTTTCCGTCAACAATGGCTTTCTTCTTGCCACTTTTCCACATAAGCCAGATTTGTGGAGGACACGACTTACAGACAGCTGTCTTGTGGACAGACTGTCCCACCTGAGCTGTGGATTTCTCCAGCTCCTTCAGAGTGACCGTGGTCCTCCTGGAAGCTTCTCTGACCAGAGCTCTCCTCGGTTTGTTGGGTTAGATGGACGACTCAGTCATGGAATAATCTGTTTTTAACTAAAACATTCTGACTTTAGGAGGATCCTCTTCTATTATCTGCCACGGTAGGGTCTGCCTAGTGAAAAGTGTTCTGATCCAATAAAACTTCCTGAATATTTAAAAAGAGGGTGCTGTGAGTTACAGGGTCAAAGTTCAGATGCAAAGGCAGAAAGTTGAGCCCTCTGGAGCACCATCCCAGTATCAGGCTTATTTTACCTGGTCTGAGTGTCTGCCACTTGTCATTAGGCTGGACCACCTCAAAATCCTCATCTTCATCTTTGACGGTTACATCCTCCTCTTCTCCTTCCTCAGAGTTCAGCAGCATCAGGGCGCCATCAGACTGCAAACAGAACACTAGACTAGTCACAGTTTAATAACACACACGCTTAGTCATAGCTATGACATTTCCTGGCTCATCCCTTTAGTTATGCTGCTATAGGTTTGGATTTCATTTTTGGGTTGGGCTGGCCTTGTCTCGTCTCAACCCTCTCAGACCTCAGCTAGTCCAGGCAGAAAGCTGACGAACTGTTGGAGCTCACCTTTTGGCCACGAGTCCCGGTCAGGTAGAAGCCATGCAGATAGAGCAGGAGACTCAGAAAGAAGCAGAAATGATGAGCAGACATTATCCCTGTGTGGCCTGGTGAGAGAGAGAGAGAGAGTGAGAGTGAGAGTAATTATAAATTATCTGAATCCCGCTGATTAAATATAAACCTCGTATTAGTATAAAATGTTCCTTGTCATGGTGGTGCCTATATTATATTATGTTATTCTGTGGTTCTGATGGAGTCCTCCATCTTCATTAGCTTCTGTAACATAGTATGGGTCAGACTGTTGTCTAGTAGAATTATTCCAGAACGGTTCTAGATCTACTCCAGCTTCTAGATCAGGGGTTCCCAGTCCTGGTTTAAGAGGGCCATTATCCAGCTTGTTTTGGTTGTTTCCCTGCTTTAGCTCATCAGGCTCTGCAGATTTTTATAAAATAAAACATTTCAAACATGCCCAAAAACGTTCATTATTTAATCATATTTTTAGTGGAAAATAAAACTTTTCAGGAGAAACTGGGATTAGAAACCTGCTCACATTCTGAGTCCATTAAATTAGCCTCATAAATCTAATCGTTTGCCTTCGCGGTGTTAGTGACGGGGCACATTTCGGTAGGCATGCTCTTTTCTGCACAACACCTGTCCTCCAGGACCAGGACCATCTCAGCTAGAACGTCTCCACTAAAGTTGAGCTCATCTGGTGAGATCTCAGGGTAAATTAGCAGGACCCAGAACCAGTTCCTGGTTTGTTACTAGTTACAGGACCCCAAAAAGTCTTTCAGACTCGGGTTAGAACCAGAACCTTCCAGCTGAACTCGGACGGCGCGTGGATCCGGCTAAACAGCGTTAACTAAACCGGAAGGAAGCTTGACAGCTAACCGTGTATAACGCTGCTTCTGCTAAGCTTTATCCTAACCAAGAACTCCTTAAAGATTTAGATGAATAACTCACCTGAGCGTTTCTCACCTGCCTTCAGTCTACCTGCGTCTTATTGGTCCACGTAGATTTCGGCGTTGCCGACTCACTACCGCCCCCTTCCGCCGTGGAGCTTCACCCTACATCAGTGACGAAAAGCTACAAATAAACTCAGATTCTGAATAATTTACCCTAATCTCGTTAAAGCTGGGACGCAAAGGTTTCCGTTCGGTTTATTATGGGTTCGTAGAACAAAGAAAAACATAAATGCAAGTGAAACTCAACCCCCCCCCCCCCCCCCCCCCCAAAAAAAAAAACTTTATTGAGCAAGGTGATAAGTATCCAGGGGGTGCACTACTGAAATGTTACACGCATCCAAATAAATTGTAGGTAGTGCAAATAGTTAGTTTTTAAAGCTTTTTTTATTTAGTGATCCACTAATCAAGATAGAGTGTCACTATAATAGTGTTTTGAAATTAGGTTTTTGGTTACTTTACTTGCATTTGTGGAGATAGAATTTAGCTAGAATAATTAACACATTCATAACAAAGTATACATCTTCTTTTCTGTGCTTGCAAAAAAAATACAACAACATTTTCCTGTTTTAAAATGAAGTCCTTGTAGAGCTGTCCAATAATAAATCTCCTAAAGTCTTTCCAAAACGTAGCATGTGAACAGATCCAGAAGAGGTGCTGAACGGTCTCAGGGTGGCTTCCACAAAAACAGCAATTCACATCAATGTCCCTCTTAAACTTTGTCATATAGTGATTAGCTGGGTAACACTTATGAAGTATTTTGAATGAAACTTCTTTGACCCTATTTTGTCACAAAATACTTATTAGGAATGGTCTGTACTCTTTTCCAACTGATGTCAGTGACAAAGGAATTCCAATTTAAAAAAACAGATAAGGATTCTCTCTGAAATAAAGCACGAATATTCCTATTACTGTTTTTATGCTCGGTAAGACAAACTTTTCCTACGTATGTGTTCACAGGGTCGGGAGGAGAAATACACCCATAGCATTTCTTTGGGAGTTGCTGGAAATTTATGTGTTCAGTTCTGTGTAAGACATAAGACATAAGCTGTCCATTAGTATTATACAACTGATTCACAAAAATGATCTGTTTCTCAACCCAATTAGAGAAAAACAATGATTTATTTTTATACACTATGTTCCTGTTATTCCAGATCAAGTATGTATGGGGAGTAAAATTATGTTTATAAATCAGTGACCAGGCTAATAGAACTTGTTTGTGAAACATTGAAAGTTTTTCTGGAAGCTTTCCTACATTGTAGTCACAACCCAGGATAAAAGTTAGACCACCAAATTTAGAGAAGATATAGTGAGGAATAAAATTCCAAATGGAGACAGGATTTTTAAGAAAATGATTTGCCCAGTTAATTTTAAACGTGTTGTTTAAGGTAGTGAAGTCCAAGATATTGAGTCCTCCATGTTGATAGTCGTTCATTATTACACTCTTTCTAATATAATGTGTGTTGTTTTTCCACAAGAAGTTGAAGAGCATTCGGTCAATTTCCCCACAAGTTCTGTTGTCCACATGCAGAGATATGGCAACATAAGTCAGGCGAGACAAACCTTCTGCTTTGGAGAGCAACACTCGTCCTCTTAAACTTAAATCTCTTTGTAACCACTGATTTAACTTAGATTGAGTTTTTTTAATTATTGGAGAGAAATTAGAGGTAATTCTGGTTTTTTGATCTTTACAGATAATCAAGCCTAACTATGTTACTTCGTGTTGAATAGCTATATTACAAATACTATGATCATTACAATTGTTGATAGGTAATAACTGACATTTGTTAAAGTTTAAAATTAATCCAGAAGATTTTGAGAAGTCATCTAGAATTTTTAGGGCAATTGACACCTGATTAGCATTTTTAAGAAAAATTGTGGTATCATCTGCCAGTTGGCTAATGACAACCTCTCTGTCTGCTATGTTTATACCTTTCATAGGACTATTAGTAATATAAGAGGCGAGAATTTGGGTAAAAAGTAGAAAAAGATATGGGCTGATGGGGCATCCTTGACGTACACCTCGATTCAGGCAAAAACGAGATGTGGTGCCATTTTTCATTCTGATAGAGCTGTTTGCGCCAGAGTATAAAGTTTTGATGGCATTGCAGAAGAAATCACCTAAGCCAAATTTCTTGAGTGAGAGAAATATAAATTCATGCTCAATAGAGTCAAAAGCTTTGTAGAAGTCAAGGAAAATGATAAATGAATCCTCAAGGATTAGGTCAGAGTAGTCCAGGATATCTAAGACGAGTCTAATATTATTGGAGATGTGCCTTTTTGTCATAAATCCTGATTGTGTCTCATCTATAACATCATCCAAAACATCTTTAACTCTCCTGTCCAGCAATAGAGCTAGAATTTTATGATCATTATTTAGGAGGCTTACTGGTCTCCAATTATCTATGGAACGTAAGTTCATGTAAGTAAGTAGGTTTAGGAATTAGAGTAATGAGTCCTTGTGTGAGGGTAGATGGAAGAGTGCCCTTTTCAATGCTTTCGTTATAAACCTGTAACAGAAATGGTGCTAACTGGGAAGAGAACGTTTTATAAAATTCTGCTACCAAGCCATCTGTGCCTGGAGACTTGTTGTTCTTAAGAAAATTAATGGAGTCCAGTATCTCTTTTTCAGGGAACTAACTGTCACAATAAAGCCTATCTGCAGTTTGTATTACTCTTATATTATTTACAGAGTCGATGAACTGAGTAGCAACATTTGCCTTATATTTTGATTCATACAACTTTGAGTAAAATTTACAGGAAAATTGAGAGAGGGTTTTGGCATCACTAGTGATCGTACCATTAATGTTCAACTGATGGATGGTATTGGATTTAGATCTAGATTTTTCTAAACAGAAAAAACAAGCAGAGTTCTGTTCTCCTTCCTCTATCCATTTTTTTCTTGAACGAACAAAAGCACCTTCAGCTTTCTGGCGATAAAGCTCGTCAAGTTTAGAATGAAGGGTCCTAAGTTGCAATTTATCCTCCTCTGAGACTTCATCTGGTGGCAGTTGATATATTGATGAAATTTGAACAATTAATTTGTCTTCCTCTTCTGATCTTGCCTTAACCATTTTTGCCCCATACTGTCTCAAAAATGTACCTGTTTCACATTTAAAAAGTTCCCAGTTTATACTGTAAGACTTCTCAATATTACCCTTGTTGAAAAAGTGTTTTAACAATCGTGTAACTTCAGCTTATACAAATGTATGGTTCAAAAGTGAACTATTCAACTTCCAATATGAAGATCTATTAATATTTTCAGTAGGAAGAAATTGTAAATTGATGTATATCGCTCTATGGTCAGTGAGTGGCGTTGTGAGGATATTGACCGTAATGCTATCTTTGGACAGATTTTTAGAAATTAACCAAAAATCAATACGTGACTTCCTTGAACCAGAGTGGTTACTCCATGTAAATGACATATCGTCAGGAAATTTCTCTCTCCAAATATCAGTTACATTAAATTTATCCATAAATGCTTCCATCCTCAAGTTACTTTTAAAACGTTGTGCTGGGGGCGATCTATAGTATCATTGAGCGATACATTAAAATCTCCGCCTATTAACAAAAGTGAGCTAGGATATTTAGAGAGGCAAAAAGTAATTCTCGTATCTAATTAGTCAATTAATTTATCATTTTCGGACTTGATATTATTGTATTCGACTACCAAACAAATATAATGACCTAAGGAATCAGTCTGATTGTAGAACAGTACCACCGAAAGTACCTTTGAGAGTTGTGACCCCAGATGACCTCTCTGAGCCATGCCAATACCAGATATCGTTACCCCACTGGGATTTCCAGAAGTTCATGTCAGTGGAAACAGAATGGCTTTCTTGGAAAAAACAGAAATCACTATGACATTTTTTAGCAAACAAAAATAGAGCTTTACGTTTACAAGTTTGTTTTAACCCCCTGGCATTAAGAGAAACAATAGAGAATAACAATATCCAAAACAAAAACTGAACAATTAGAAATTTAAATAGAACTAATAGATAGTGTTTAATAGAAAAGTATCAAAAATGGACCGAGCATTGCATTTATGAAAATAATTTGGTAAAAGTGTTATAGCATTAACTTCTCAATAACCAAAAAATAAAGTGCATGAAAATAAACAACAAACATACGCAGTTGTACTACCTGCTAGTTTTAACCTTCTTTCTTATTTACCCATTAATCTCCATTTTCATTCTGAGGACGGAAAAACTTCTGTCCCGTTCACAAAACCTCGACATCCGACGTAGTAGGCCTTTTTGTTCTCCTTGCGAGCCTGCTCAATAATGGGCCACAGTTTGCTCCGACGGTCTCTATCTTCCTTTGAGAGGTCCTCCGCAAACTTCAGGTCTCGGTTCTCCTTCAGGTATGGGGCTCTCTTCGTGGCTTTCCACAGACCATCTCTGATCCTGTGGGAGATGAACTGGATAATGATAGCTCTGGGCCTGATGCTGTTTGGGCGTTTAGGGCCGACGCGGTGCACAGTGTCGATAGCTTCATGTAGGCAATTTTTACTTTCAGGCAGCACTGCCTGACAGATCTCAACAACACCCTTCCATACATCTTCCCGTTCAGCTTCTTTAACACCAAACAGCCTGAGGTTCCACCGTCTGGAGTATTGTTCCAGATCTGTGATTCTCTGCTGGTTGGTATCCATGCGACCTTCCTCCTTGGAGATTTTCTGCTCCAAAGAGCCAACTCTGCCTTTCACATTTCCTCACATCTGTAGTGCAAGGTCAGCCATCCTTTCATTTATTAGATTTGATAAAGTTTCAACAACATCCACGTTTCCTTCCTTGGAATGCATCGCTTCCTTTGGTGCCGGAGATTGGCTGGGTGTGATGGATAGAGGTGAAAACTCGTCCACTAATTCCTCCGTTAATGGAAGAGGAAGTGAGGCAGCCGAATAATTATGACAGTTGTCAACCAATGGATTCACCAGCTCAACCGTCTGGCTATCATCTTCCTTGTTAGCATCAGCCTTTAGAATTAGTTTTTTTCTGGAACTGCTCGACGGTCTCTTGTTATCCCGGTTAGACATTTTGCCTCTTACTTCGCAAAAACTTGTTCTTTTTTGGTTAAGGAACTAAACAGCTCAAAAAATCTGAGTTGATGTGATGTTTTTACCTTATTGTAAAGTTATATTTGCAGAGCTCGGCAGTAAGCGTCTACTTACTTAGCCATCTTGGCACCCTCAAAACTCAACCCTTCAGTATCTGACTTTCAAGAGTAAGTGTGGGGAATTCAAGATGGCGGAGTGAGCAGGTGGAAACTTGGCAGGTCTGATAAAACGGCGGGTTTTAAATGTCCTGAGAAGTAATTCTCTGATAAACAGTTATTCAGAACGAAACTGAAAGGAAAGCTAACCCCATGAACATAGTTTTTGCAGAGTTATTGGACAGAAACGCGGCAGAAAAAGTAGCAAACGCAAAACATCAAATGACTAACATGGCGGAGCTAATAGGTAGCCTTTCCGATCATGACTACAGCCTTGCAGCAATGAAAGAAGCATGTGCGGACAAAGACAGAGGAGATGGAGCATCAACAGATAGCAGCAAGACCCACTGGTGATCACACTCCAATAAAAAGCCCCAATCCAAAAAAAAAACTGAAAAATAAAGCTACCGGGAAACAGGTGAGCAATGAAAATATCTATGAAGCCCTGATGGCCTTTACAGAAAGATTTGAAGAAAGATTTGATCTGCTAGACAAAAATCTGAAAGCTTTTGACCTTAGGATAGAGGCAAATACAAAGGCAATTGAAGAAAACAAAAAGGAAACAGACAAGCTCAAAACAAAGATGGAGGCTTTAATGAAGAAAAACAAAAAACTGTAGGAAAGATGTCTGGAAAACTCAAGATACCGAAGAAGATGGGACCTCGGACTACTTGGCCTGGCAGAAAAAGAGGATGAAAATACACGGGAGAGTGACTGGCATCCTGACGAGAGTGATTCCTGTGTCAGTGGAAAAGCTGCAGCTCATGGTGGATACAGTACATCGAATCGGGAAGAAGGGCGACGCTGCAAACAGCTGGAGGTTCGAAACAACGGCAGAAGAGCATTCCTGAAAGACGGGTTTGCTATAATAGATGGCAAAAGAATTTACCCATAAGGTACATGCAGAAGTAATAAAAGTGGAATGGCATAGGTAAATCTGGAGGTAGATAAAAAGTTCTGAGTCCTAATTTAAAAAAAAAGAAGAAGTTTGGTTCCTAATTAAAAAAAAAATTTGTTTTGTTTTTCACAATGACAATCTGAATACTGTATTTACACGATAAGTAGGACTTTATGCTTACTCCTGCTAGAAACAGTTCTTAATTTTTCTAGAGAATAAGAGTAGAAGGAAAAAGCTTCATTTGTTCTTGTGTTGTGTTTTCTTGATCTTTTTTACCTTTAAATGTCTGTCCAAATAAGTCCTTTAAATGTTTGAGGCTTAAAAAACGAAGTGAAAAGCAAGGCCATTTTTTTATTTTGCAAAGAAATTAAGGCAAACAGTTTGTTTTTACAAGAGACACATTCTAGTGATGATGAAACTTCTGGAAACTTCAATGGGGAGATGGTATTCTTTTTTCACATGGTACTGCTCACTCGGCGGGAGTAATGATTTAATTTAATAATTTTTCTGGCAACGTTATTGATCATAAAAGAGATGAAGAGGGAAACTGGCTCATGGTAATAGTAGTTTTGTGAACAAAAGCTCTTTCTTATCAATGTACAATAATAGGTCGCTAAATAGAAACATGATGACAAATTTAAGTAAATTAATTAAACAGTGGAGAACTACATATAGCACTGATCAGGTTATAACAGGAGGTGATTTCAATTTGGCACCTAACTCATGGCTGGATAGGCAACCACCGAGAGGGAATCCACTGGAATGACAGTATTCTTTGTGATGTTAGTATGTCAACTGATTTGCTTGATTACTGGAGGATGACTAACCCAAACATGAAAAAATATACTTGGTTCAAACCAACAAACAACAGATTATGCTCAAGATTGGATTATTGGCTTGTCTCTCAAAAAAATAACTACATATATAACTACATGTGAAAACCAAACAACCCCACTTACGGATCATTGTTTAATAAGTCTTTCAGTAGTTGTAATTAAACAAGAAAAGCAGGTAAACATTTGGAAATTTTATGACAATTTATTAAAGAATGAGGAATTCTGTACCCAAGTTAAAAATATTCAATTAGAAATTAAAGATATGGAGATGTCGAACGTTGGTAAATGGGAATGGTTCAAATTTAGTGTTCAACAATTAGCTATAGAAACCGGAAAGAAAATGGCGGCCTTAAGCATAAGTAAAACGAAAAAAATTATAGAACAAATCAATTTAATAAGTGATAAGCTTGATGTAACCACAGAAGAGGCGGAAAACTTAAAATCTTTACAAAAACAGATGATTTACACCTGGAAAAGGCGAAAGGCGCATATGTGAGATCTAAAGCAAAGTGGATTGAGCAAGTGGAAAAAAATTCATCATATTTTTATAGCCTAGAGAAAAGATACAAACGAAGAAAAAGATAACCAAATTAAACAAAGATGAAAACATAATAGAAAACCCAACCCACATAGCTAAATAAATTCACTTATTCTATGCTAATCTATACAAGCAAAAAGTTTCGAAAGAGAATACAGAGATTTTTTTTACATGATTAAAGAACAGATAACAAATTAAATGAGGAAGATAAAAAAGTGTTAGAAGATTTAAATTTAGCTGAAATAGAAATTTCTCTGAAACATGAAAAATGGTAAATCGTCTGGAATAGATGGCCTAACTATTGAATTTTATAGGATGTTCTGGCAAGATATTAAAGACTTGTTATTTAATGCTTTTGTGGATTGTTTAAAAAATGAGCAATTATCTCCAACAATGAAAACTGGTCTAATAACTTTACTGCCAAAACCAAACAAAAATCTATTTTTGTTAGATAGCTGGAGACCCATTACACTTCTGTGTAATGATTACAAGTTACTAGCCTTAGTGTATGCAAACAGGATCAGGGACATCTTAGCAAAATTAATTGATGAAGGTCAGTCCGCGTTTATTAAAGGTAGACAAATTTATAACAATATAAGACTAATATTAGACATGATTGATTACCGTTCCTTTATTAACACAGGAAGTTTAATATTATTCATTGATTTTTTTAAAGCATTTGATTCAATAGAACATGATTTTTTATTTAGAACTGTGGAACGTTTTGGATTTGGAAGCAAATTTTGCTAAATTATTAAATTATTTTATAATCAGATTGATAGTTACATCTCTCAACCCAGGTATTACCCCTAGAATAGATGTATCCTGCGGAATTGGGCAAGGTTGCCCACTGTCTCCAAAATTATTTATTCTTTGCATGCAAATGATGGCTCACCTTATTGTGAATCATCCGGACATAGAAGGCATAAACATATTTGATACAAAATTTAAGATAAGTCAATTCGCGGATGACGCAGTTATTTTTTGAAGGATAAATCAATATTGGAGAAAGCCCTAAATGTGATTTCAGTTTTTTCAAAGGCATCTGGTTTGAACCTAAATCTGACGAACTGTAAAATTTTACCTCTCTGTGGTTGTTTGGAAACCAACATGAAGACAATTCCAGTGAAAGGAGAAGTTAACCCTTTGATGCATAATGGTCACTACAGTGGACAGGTACTCAAACTTGTTATTTATTTTTGCTATTAAGCACAGCTGTTGAAGATTTTATTGCATTTGAGCCCCTCCATTTGGACTTCAGTAAGCCAAGCCAACATATTTCATGCTCAGAATGCATGCTGTCCACTGAGGTGGACATGTAATAAATTATTTGTAAATTATAAAATTTTACAAAAAATATTTGTTGAAATTTGTTTTATTCACACCTAAAGACAAATGAAAAAAATGTTTAAAAAAATCATGGTTGAAGATTTCATAAGTCATGCGTCAAAGGGTTAAGTATCTAGGAATTTACTTAAAGATTTTAAAATTTGAGAGACAAAAAATGTGAAAGATCAAATAGATATGTCTAGAAAACTGAATCATTGGTTAACAAGAGATCTTACAATTTGTGGATGGAATTTGTTATCTAAATCAGAAGGTGTCTCAAAGATGGTCTTTCCATTATATTCTTTATTTATTACCTCGCAGAGTATCAAAAAGATTAATTCAATAATATATCATTTTATTTGGTGCAATAAAACACACTAGATTTAAAAAATCACAACTGGTTAAAGACTACACTAAAGGAGGAATTAAGACCATTGATTTCCCATGGTAGGAGTTTTCAAAATAAATTGGCTAAAAGCTTATCTTTTAAAACCTGACTCAATATGGTTCCATATCCCAAGGAATATGTTTTAAAAGGTTTGGAGTTCCTCTTGAAATGTGATTTTGACACATCGAGGTTAGCTATCAAGCTGTCAGAATATCACAAACAAATATTGTTTTACTGGAAGATGGTGTTTAATCATAACTTCACTCCCCATGGCTCCACCTTGTGGAATAATAGGACAATTACAATAAATAGGAAACCATTATTTATAGATAAGTGGTATGAAAAAGGAATTATTTTTGTTACAGATTTACTAGATTCAAAAGGTCAGTGTCTTGAAATAAAGGCTTTTAATGGAAACCATAATATCCAATGTTCACTTAGAGAATACAACAAAATGTGTAAAGCAATCCCTTTGCACTTGCTGCATTTGATACAAAATCATTTAATGTATCCTCTCATCTACCAATAAAAGCAGAGCTTTGGTGATATGCTGCTGTAGACGCCAAGCTCAAAACGACAGCTCATCTCGGTGTTTGTGAAAAAGTCAGTGCTACTGCGCACGTCATCTGCTAACAGGTTATGGGCCCAGAGTCTTCAGAAGCCCTAGGATTATCCAAATCGAAGACAGACGAGCAGAGATGCACCAGTTGAAAGACGAGACGCCTGTCCAGTGTTTGTAGCCTGTTAAGCTACACGAATCATGAGCCAGAAAACCATGGACCCCAGTACCCGCTGGTCGAGGCTAATGTTTGATGGAGACGAAGAGAAGTATGAATTGTGGGAGACAAAGTTTCTCGGTCACCTCCGCCTCCAGGGATTAAAAGACGTGGTCCTGAAAACCGAGGATGAAGACGATGAAAATGAAGATGACGTATCGAAAAATGCAGAGGCTTATGCAGAGCTAATACAATTTTTGGATGACAAAAGACTGTTATTGGTGATGCGGGATGCAGCAGATGATGGGCGGAAAGCCCTGGCGATCCTGAGAGATCATTATGCAGGTAAAGGAAAACCTGGCATTATAAGCCTGTATACGGAGCTGACGTTGTTGCAGAAGTCGGACAGCGAGAGCATTACGAATTATGTTCTGATGGCGGAATCAGCCATTTCCGCATTAAGAAATAAGCATTAAGTTTGTGCAAGAGAGAAATGGAGAACCAGACGCTAGAGCAAAAATGGTGTTAGAACTCGTTCACACTGATATTGCCAAACCAATTAGTCCAGAATCTATAGACAGACATACGTATGCAATATCGTTCACTGATTATTCCAGCGCAGTATTTGTGTACTTTTTTAAAATGGAAAAGCGATGCTATAATAGCACCTGAGAAATTCCTTGCTGATACAGCACCATATGGACAAGTGAAATGTTTGAGTTCTGACAATGGGTCTGAGTACACAGGAAAAGAATACCAGCAGTCACTGTTACGGAAAAATGGCATAAGACATGAAACGTCGGCACCATACTCACCACACCAAAATGGCACCGCTGAACGAAACTGGCGTACATTGTTTGATATGGCCAGGTGCATGCTTATTGAGAGTAATTTACCAAAGTCATTGTGGGTCTACGCAGTACAAACTGCAGCTATAACGAGAAACAGGTGTTTCAATAGATGCACAGGACAGACACCAGTCCAAATGATGTGTGGAAAAAGACCAAACCTCTCACGAATGCGTAAATTTGGTACCACTTGCTATGCTTATAAGCATGACAAAGGAAAGCTTGACTCAAGGTGTGAAGACGGTATTTTCGTAGGATATGACAAAAACAGTCCCGCTTACTACATATATTTCCCAAACAAAAGAAAGATACAGAAACATAGACTAGTAGAATTCGTTATGAATAAAACTGAACAACAGGATGTAAGACCATCTGAGGACGAGTTTGTTAACCAAACCGAGTCAGAACAGAACAACTAACGAACCAAACCACAAAGCAGGAAGAAAGCCCAGATGCCATAGCCATAAAGGAAGAAAGTGAAAGTGAGACAGATGGCCAAGAAAGTAGGTCAGAACATAGCCAACCACGATACCCTACGAGAATTAGGAAGAAACCTAGTTACCTGAATGACTATGACAGAAGTGGTTGACGATCATTCTTCTGTAAACCTGGACTACTGTTACAGGCTCCTCAGTGGGATACCTTTAAGCTTTGAAGAAGCTGTGTCACCCCCATAGGTTAAAGAATGGAAAAAGGCGATGGATGAAGAGATGACCTCACTAAAAGAAAACAACACTTATACCTTATCTAATCTTCCTGAGGGCAAAAAGGCAGTGGGGGGGGGGAAATGGGTGTGCACGGTGAAAAAGAATATATCATTTTCTCAGATCTACGCTGAAACAGGGAAAAGTTTACTTATATTGCCCGACTGATGAAATGGTCGCAGACATTATGACTAAGCCCACAACCTTATGACTAAGCCCACAACCCTGTGCAAACTAACAAGGTTTAGTATTTTTTTTTTGTTCGGTGGTAAAGGTTAAAGGTTTTTGTTGTTTCATATAAAGGACTAAGGTCAGAGCAAGTGGGGGTGTTGAGATATGTGCTCTGATGTGTTAATGTATTACATGACTCTTATTTTGGAAAACACGGTTAGAGGAAATGACATGTGCNTCTCCCAGCTAGGGAGAGGAGGGGGGACTCCCTGCACTGCGTTTCATAGCTTTGTTGCCAACCCCCCCCTCGCCCGTCCTCAGCTGCGAGAACGGTCGTGTGCCGCCGAAGTGCCGCTAAACGGGGACTCCTTCATTCGTCGCCCTTGTTATCCTATTCTGTAGGCCACATGGGCCGCCGAAGCGCTGCACGCTCCGCCCGCACCGTGCAGCGAGTTTCGGCGTCTGCACTATTTTTTTCGCGAGCCGCGGGTGAACCGAACCGCGTGAATTTGAAAAGACTGCTGAAAAAGAGCGGAGGAAATTGTCTGAGAATATTCCAGAATGTCTACCAGAAAAAGGCCAATGTTACTTACTTACTGCCCTGCATGACTAAAGGGGAAACAGCGTGAACTCTGCATAGAGCTTAATGCTGCGGCAGTATTTATTTTATTTTTTCAGGTTAACTTTTCAATACGAGGCCACGAGGCACACAATAAACTTAGGAAGCATGTTGAGGGGAAACATACTTTTGTCATTGCCTATTTTACCGTTCAACTTACCACTGACACAACAAATATGCTTAAAACTGAAGACTTACCTCCTACTTCCTCATCACCGTTGTCTCTGCTTGACTCCGCTGCTCCGCTGCATGTGTGCTGTGACGGTGGCTCCACCCCCCCGAGGAGTGGAGCCCACAACATGAGTTCATAAAGCTGGCGCCATCTGCTGGATAGGTAGCGCTATATCGGCCATATCGGCCGTCTTTTTGGCCGATAGCCGATAGAGTTAATGACCCCTATATCGGCCGATAATATCGGCCGGCCGATATATCGGTCGGGCCCTAGACAGAAGTGGTTGACGATCATTCTTCTGTAAACCTATACTACTGTTACAGGCTCCTCAGTGGGACACCTTTAAGCTTTGAAGAAGCTGTGTCACCCCCATAGGTTAAAGAATGGAAAAAGGCGATGGATGAAGAGATGACCTCACTAAAAGAAAACAACACTTATACCTTATCTAATCTTCCTGAGGGCAAAAAGGCAGTGGGGGGAAAATGGGTGTACACGGTGAAAAAGAATATATCATTTTCTCAGATCTACGCTGAAACAGGGAAAAGTTTACTTATATTGCCCGACTGATGAAATGGTCGCAGACATTATGACTAAGCCCACAACCTTATGACTAAGCCCACAACCCTGTGCAAACTAACAAGGTTTAGTATTTTTTTTGTTCGGTGGTAAAGGTTAAAGGTTTTTGTTGTTTCATATAAAGGACTAAGGTCAGAGCAAGTGGGGGTGTTGAGATATGTGCTCTGATGTGTTAATGTATTACATGACTCTTATTTTGGAAAACACGGTTAGAGGAAATGACATGTGCTGTCATGTATGTTATGTGCCAATAAGAGTTGTTAGTAATGAACTTTGAACTCTCCCATCCACCAATAAAAGCAGAGCTTTGGTGATATGCTGCTGTAGACGCCAAGCTCAAAACGACAGCTCATCTCGGTGTTTGTGAAAAAGTCAGTGCTACTGCGCACGTCATCTGCTAACAGTATGTAAACTAAAAACATAAATAAATAAAATAGTAAGTGTTCGCCCTCTTGTGGAGACAAGCGGTTACTACACGCAGTGTTCATAAAGCTAAATTAAAACATCTGCACCTCCTGCAGATTCCTTCAAAATAAAATAAACCACTTAAAAATACTACAGGTTTCAAATTAGATGGTTTAAGTAACGGGAAAGTCAGAACGGCTTCACTGAAACTCAATAAATCCGACCTCAACAATATTAAATCAGCGAGCTAAAGCAGGAACTAGCAGCAGCTAGCGAACAGTAGACGTGAGCGTAAGTTCACAGACTCAGGAGTGTGAATTATTTTAATTAAGTGTAAATAGTGCCACCAGGAAAAAAAGACATTAAATAATAAAGCATAAATTTGAACAACAAAATGCCGAAGTGAAACAAGTGTAGCAGAAAAGCATAATGATACATAAGAGGCTCTTATGTATATATCTAATAACATGACCATAAGTGGTAAATAGGCAATGCAAGAGGCAAGTAACAAAAACATTTTGTTTAATTTCAACATTTGAGTGAACACGAAAAATTATGAGCAGGTCACTGTTACAGTAATGGTAGTAAACACCACTTAGACAAAATGCCAGAAATTTACACTGTTAAATATTTCTGGAGTGTTGTGCCAAGGTCAACTTTATACAAAGATCAAGAGGATGCATTTGTGTGTGTGTGTGTGTGTGTGTGTGTGTGTGTGTGTGTGTGTGTGTGTGTGTGTGTGATACCTCATTTGTACAGAAATGTTGCCCTTCTGTCCTTCTGAGTGGCAAAGCTCTCGATGAGCTTTTTATTGAAGTCAGGAATGTTTGTGACAAGATTTTTTCCATGGAGAGCATGGCAAGAGCATTCAGCCCATCCTGTGTCATGGTGTTCCTCAGGAAAGTCTTAATCCTCTTTAAAGTAGAAAAGCACCTTTCTGATTCGGCTGTGGTCATGGGTGTGGTGACAAGAATCTTCAGACAGTCTCTGTGAAGTGCTTTGAAGATTGTTCTCCATGAAAAACTGGAAGAGAGTCAGTGCACCAGTGCAAGCCCTGAACTC
>SSNQ01034641.1:375534-421372 GCA_006942095.1 Nothobranchius kuhntae
AGTTCCACCTGGTTGCTGAAGTTGCTGGAAGTCTGTGTGCCACCACTTGATCAAGCACAGCGGTTCACTTGAATGACCGGGAGAAGAAAGCAGCAAATCCACCAAGGTCTGAAAAGAAAGTTCTGATCCTGCGGATGTGTGAAGTTGCCTGTTGCATGATGAGGTTCAGCTGATGGGCATAGCAGTGGATGCAGTGTGCGCTCGTGTACACATCATTCACCTTACACTGCACTCCACCTGTGGCTCCCCTCATCACTGCAGCCCCATCATAGGCCTGGGCAATTAGTTTCCCTCTTTTCCAGCAGGGATGATCTTGCTCAGCCTCTCCAACAGTGCTGTGGAAATCGTGTCAGCGGTTGCATTCTGAAGAGGGATGAACTCGAGAAAACGCTCTTGAATGCTGTTCTGACTGTCGAGATACCGTAACACAAGCACCAACTGGCAGCGGGTGGAAATGTCTGTAGTCTCATCTGCCTGAATAGCAAGATAATCTGCATTGTTCACCTCTCCAAGAATGTGGGTTTTAATAACTGACAACATGCAGTCCAACAGCTCGTTCTGCACGGTCTTTGAGGTGCCTTTAAAAACTGTTGCCATCTTCAGATGATCCTCCAACACATTATCAAGTGAAGCATCCAGACCCACTAGGCCCCTGAAGATGCCCGGGTTGTCTGAGGATTCAGTCTCATCATGGCCACGCAAAGCCAGCTCAAATGCTCCACAAAATTTTACAGTCAACTATCTTGGACAAAATGTGCCGGTTCCAATCCACTTCTTCATTGTGTTTCTTCACTGCAAGCCTGTGCCCCTCGTCGAGCTGCATGGCAATGTTAGCTCTGCCTAGCATGGCTAGCTTCATCATGTTGTCCATGCGTGCCCAGGATAACTCGTGTTTCTTCACCTTCTCAGAAAAGTGTTTCATGTCTGTAACTCCTGACTCAATCCATGCCTCATCTGTCCCAGTCGTTTTGAATAACAAACACAGAAAGCAAAATAAAGCATTAGCATGATTGCATCCAGCTAGCCATGCCTTCCTGGTGTACCAGTTTTGGGAGAAGCCTCGTGTGCACAGTTTACCCTTCTCCTTGTCCTGCTGGCTTATCTTTACTTCGGGCTGATCTGGTCCAAGCTCTTTGACATTAAGTTTATCCACCATAGTTCTCCTCTCGAACAGATACTGGAGAAGAGACCGAACTGAATTCAGTGGCTGCTGAGATCCGGTATCCATACTCGTTGTAGGCCCACTCACGTCCATTACTGCATCTGCGTCACCAAATACCTTGCTCGAGAAGTCGAGACTGTGGAGCTCAACCGGAACATCAACGAACAGCCTTGGGCGGTAGCTCTATCGCCCTTCGGCTTCCGAATCGACGTCGCTGATTGGATGCATTCCCATTCCCATGCCTTTGATTTTCTTGTCAGCAATTGGCTGGCTGATTCACTGCTGTTTGGGCGATCTTTCTGTCGCCTCCACCACTTGGCAGGGAGCTTCTCACCAATTATATAGATATATATATATGTATAATTTGTTTTTGTTACAAAACACACAATTAACTTAGAATGTGATTATTGTTAATTTTATTTATTTTTTTTTTTTAATCAAAATTAAAAACATTGGGGAAAACTGGGGGCGGCGCCCTATCGCCCTCTAGTGGCCAGCCGCCACTAAAAGAGCCATCCCCATCTTCACTGCTGAGCACACTGGTTCTCCGTGCTGTTGTTGGACTTCACATGAATCACCTCCACGGGCTGGAGCCTCCTCCGTCGTCCCTCCTTCCACTCATTCTGCTGCTGGTTCTCTTTAGGTAAAGGACGACTGAGAAAAGAAGAGTCTGTTTATTACCCACAATCCAGTCTATTTACATTAGGGCTTCCTTACTTTGTCTTAGCTTATATAAAAACAGATAAACACACACAATTAATTTACAACTGGGTGACAGTGACAGTGGCCCGTCTCGCAACTGGACTGTTGCGGGATCGAGTCCTAACCAGTCTGTCGTTGTGTCCTTGGGCAACACTTCACCTCCTTGCCTGCTGGTGGTGGTCAGAAAGACAGTGGCACCTGTGTACGGCAGCCTCACCTCTGTCAGTGCGACCCAGGGCAGCGGTGGCTACATTCAAGCTCATCACCACCAGGGTGGGAATGTGTGCTTGTGGATGAATGGATGTGTTGTGACGCGCCTTGGGGGGTTGTAAAAGTCTACAAGATGCTGTATCAAATGCATTAAACTGAATGAGGACCAGACTGGACTTGTTGACTGGTGCTAAATAGGTGGGTTCCAACTAAAGGGAGATCGCCCTCCCTGGATAGGTCTACAAGTCCTGGAGAGGAGGGTCAGATTGAGGAGGAGCATTGTGGTTTTGGTCCTCGCTGTGGGAGCGACTCTTTATCATTGCTAGGGTACTGGAGGGGGCGTGGGAGCTGCTTGCCAGTCCACATGTGTTTGTGGAACTGAAAAAGGCTTAGAACAGGGCCTTGACCCTGTGGGGAACACTCGGGTGGCATGGGGTAGATGACCCTCTGCTAAGGGCCTTCAGTCCCTGTACAAACACAGTGGCTCTGCTCCGTGTTGCCAGCAGCAAGTCGGACCCGTTCCTGGTGAGGGTTGGACTCCACCAGGGCTGCCCTTAGTCACGGCTCGGTTCTGTGGGGTTTTATTTATATAGCACCTCCCTATAGAAAACCACAAGCTGCTTCACGAATACAAGTAAAATTTTAAAAATGATCAATTATATAATAAAACAACAACATTGGAGCCCAAAACCAGCAGAACTGACAGAAACACCAGCATGAAAAGAAGCCAGTGAGGAAGAGGACGAACCGCCTGAACGAACACGTTTTAGCTGGAGACCATGGTGTCCTCATCTTCATAGACAGAACTTCTAAACGCAGCTGTTGGTGGCAGGAGGTTCTCGTCTCTGCTTTTTGCAGATGATGAAGCTCCATCATGCTGTGACCTTCAACGCTTGCTGGGGATGTTCACAGCCAAGTGTGAAGCAGCAGGGATGAAGATCAGCACCACCAAATCCAAGGCCATGCCTCTCAACCGCAGAAGGGTGAATTGCCAACTACAGGCTGGCCAGAGGTCCTACCTCATGTAGAGTTTAGGTATGTGAGGGTCTGGTTCACGAAGGGATGGGGGAGCGGGAGGTCCACAAGTGGATTGAGACAGCAGATTGGGGACTAAAGAGCTCAGATGTCCTGGAGAGACTCAGAGTAGAGGAGAGGAGCCAGCTGAGGTGGTTTGGGCATTTGGTGAAAATTCACCCTGTACGCCTCCCAGGGGAGGTGTTTCAAGTATGCCCTCGTGGCAGGAGGCCTTCAGGTCAACCCGGGACACGAAGGGATTATATCTCCATGTTGGCCCAGGAACACTTGAGAATCCTACCGGTGGAGCTGGTGGAGGTTGCTGAGGAGAGGGATGTCTCTGCTGAAGAGGCTACCACGAGACCCGGTGATGACCACTCCACTGAATTTAATTCCTCTAAGAACTTAATACAGGTCACTGTTCAACAGGTGAGAGCTCGGAGGATCAGCTACTGACCTGTCAGTCACATCCGAGTCTTCAACGCTGATCCTCACACACTTGGCAGGTCGCGGGTCTGACCCTGAAGCTGGAACAGAACAGAAATTATTCAGATTTCCATCAGGAAATCCCGTCTGCAGGCAGCGAGCAGCAGGTCTCACACCTTCTGAGCAGCGGTTTGTCTCAACGGCCTCCAAGTCAGCTGTTTTTGAGTCCGTCACTTCCACAGCAGCCATCTGCTCACCACGAGCAACGCCTTCAGGGGGGGCAGGGATGTCCACAGGAAGCTTCTCCCTCCTTTTCCTCTGGACAGGGATCTTTTCCACCTCTGCAGACAGGAAAGTGTTATGGACAAGACGGCAAACAGAATAATGAGGGGGTTGGGTCCTTCTGTCACCTTTGGGTTCATATTTGTATTGAAGCTCTTCCACACGCAGCTGCAGCTTTAACTTGTCACTCTGAGCCTAAAGGAAGAAGACCAAAACCAGGAAGTAAACATGTTCATGTCTGCAGCAGAGCTCAGGAGGACACACACCAGCAGCATTACTGCAGAGGCCTGCTGGTGAGAAGACTCAACAAGCAACCCAACGCGAGTTTATGCGGATGAAGAGGCTGTGGACACACCGATCTGGTGAACAGGAAGAGCAGCTTTACCTGCTTCAGCAGCTGCTCAGACTTGAACAGCTTCCTCTCCAGCTGCAGCGCTCTCTGACTCTCAGACAGAGACTTCATCCTCTGCCGGGAAAGCTCGTCTCCTAAACGCTCGACATCTTTCCTGAGAACACACACCAGAGGGCACAGAGCTGTAACATGTATGTGACCTCATCCTGAACAAAGACCCTGACTAAACCAATCAGCTCTCTGCTTGAGCCATTGTCCACCTAGCAACTGGGTCTTCTTTAGCAACTCCAAGCTAGGACGGCCCTCGGTGCTCAGGGTCAGAGTTAGACCTGGGGACTCACCGTGAACCAGAACCATACAGCTGCTGATTAGTCTTCCTCCTCATTTTTAGACCTAATGGAGGGAAACAGTGAAGCAGCTGAACTCACTCGCTGTTGCTGAGCTTCATTCTGAGAAGGTCGGTGTAGTAGGTCTCATCTGGACCATCAGAGTTCCCTGCTGGAGACCGACTGGCTGAGTGGGCTTTTAACAGGATCTACACACACACACACACACACACACACACACACACACACACACACACACACAATTAATCTTTAGCTGTGTGTGTGCGTGTGTGTGCATAGTGAGTTTGCCATTTAGCCAACAAGCTCACCTCTGACCTCTCCAGTCTCTGGAGTTTAGCATTCAGATTCCGGATCTCTTCATTCTTCTCCGACAACATGTCCTGCAGTCTCTCCACCTGATCCGAGTCAGCTTTAGAACCCAGCAGCTGCATCAGAGTGGCTATCTGGATCTGCACAGCACACATGTGTTGCTGCATGGTTCACGTGAGAGCAGCTTCCCCCTGTAGTGATCATACCTTCATGCGCTGCATCTGCTGCTTGCTGAAGGCATGGTGCTTCTGCAGGGACTGGTACTGCACCTTCATGCTGATGAGCTGTTTCTCCATCTCAGCTCTCTTGTCCTCCAGCTGCAACAACATCCAACAGAATGAGCAGCAGAGGCAACTTCAAACCCAGCTGAGTGTGTGTGCTTACCTCAGCGAACAGCGAGTTCCCCTTACTGTTTGGATCCTGGGCCTGCTGAAGAACCTGATCCAACTGGATCTGGAGGTCTCGGTTCACTTCTCGAGATTTCTGTGGCAACACAAGACTGGAATAAGTGTGCACAGACACGGGCTGGAAAAAACACTGAAGCTCAACATTGGTTCTAATTAGCAGCAATACACTGAATGTTGTGTAAAAGTAATCAAGTACTACACAGTAATCCAGTACGACACCGTTAGCTAAAATAACAAGCTAGCGTTATCTTAAACAAGGCAGCTTTATTTGTATAGCACATTTCAAACACAAAGGCAATTCAAGGTGCTTTGATTCAAACATTTTATTTAACTGCTGGAGCAGATTAAGACGATGATGCCTCACACTTGGCCCGCTGTCGCTGGTTTCATCATCACCCAGCGGCCCGGTGCATTTAGTGAGGAGGACCCAAACTTTAGAGCGCTTCCTTTCTGCCATGCTGCTTCTCTGTTCACAGTTCGCCCACAGCGACTGATGACATTACACTCTTGCTCCGCCGCTGCTGTCCATCTTGGCAAATCGCAGCCTCACAAGTTCTCGTCATGAAGGACGTATACCGAAACAAGGCACCGTTTCATATGACGTGAATCAGTACTCAGTTGGTACTATGGAATTTGGTCGGTGCCTTAAAACGTACCGAATTCGGTACCCATCCCTACTGGTTACTGTGTAGTACTTGATTACTGTCAAGGACATGACTCAAGTACTTGATTACTGCAGACTACTTGATTACAGTAATCAAGTAGTCTGCAGTAATCACGTACTGCACAATAATGAAGTACTACACAGAATTAATATACTACACAGTAATCAAGTACTGCACAATAATGAAGTACTACACAGTATTAATATACTACACAGTAATCAAGTACAGAACGCATTACAGTTTACTGATTAGGAGTAAGTCACCCCCCCCCCATCCGAGTCTTACTCCACCCACACTTCCTGTTTGAAAATGATAAACGAGCCGCACTTGTATAGTACCTGTCAGAGTCAGAGGACTCCAAAGCGCTTTACACTACAGCGTCATTCATCCATTCACAAACACATTCACACACTGGTGGTGATGAGCTACGATGTAGCCACAGCCGCCCTGGGGCGCGCTGACAGAGGCGAGGCTGCCGAACACAGATGCCACCGGTCCCTCCGACCACCACCAACAGGCAAAGTGGCTTGAGTGTCTTGCCCAAGGACACAACCGCAGAATTCTCTGTCCGGAGCCGGGATCGAACCTGCAACCCTCGCTGTGACAAATGTGACTAAAGGCGATGTGGCCTGTTTGAGGGAGAGGGCGCGGCGTGCTACAGTAGAGAAACACACACACACACGATGATGTAGCTCATCACCACCAGTGTGTGAATGAATGAATGAATGACTGTAGTGTAAAGCACTTTGGACTCCCTGATGTAGAAAAGCTCCAGGAGCTTGTTGCTTCTCATGCTGTGAAATTATTTTGTTGTGATCTGGTGCTCCATAGAAACACCGGATGGAACTGGAAATATGAACCTTGATCATCCATGAAGAAGAAACAGCCAGAGCCTCGGGCTGAGGGCGAACACCACTCACCTCTAAGGCATTAAAGCAGGACACAGCTTCTCTCTCTCTCTCCTCCTTCTCCTCTGTGAGTCGCTCCAGCTGGCGCTGCAGGCTGCAGGCTCTCAGCTCCACCTGCTGCCCTCGGCACAGACTCTCCTGCAGAGTCTGCTCCAGCTCCACCTGGAACACCCAAAGCACCACAGTCCACTACTGGAGATCAGGGACCAGCTTTACCATCTCAAAGTAAAAGTCCAGTTCACACAAAGGGTTGGCCATCATCACCTTCCTATTCTCCAGCTCAGAAATCTGCACCTCCATCATCTCAGACGGCACAAGAGTCTGGCTACGGTCGTTGACAGCTCGGAGCTCCTCCACCTTGTTGTTAAGTGTCTCCGTTTGGACCTCCAGCTTGTGCTTCAGCTGTTTCTCCATCAGCTGGGATTCCTCCAGAGCAGACTGCATCTTTAGAATCTAAGACAGGACAAGATCACAATGATCATGTCAAAGTCAGTTTAATTGTCACTTCTGCCACATGTACAGGACATACAGAGAAATGAAATTACGTTACTCTCAAACTCTTGCTAGATAGAAAATAAACGTTTAGTATAAAAACAGTAACCAAGTTCAGAGAGACTGTGGGGGAAAAGAGAGGAGAGGTGGGAGAGCCGGGAGGGAGTTTAGCTTCCTAACTGCCTGATGGATAAAGCTGTCTTCAGTCTGTTGGTCCTGGCCTTGAGACTCCGCAGTCTCCTCCCTGACGGCAGCAGCTCGAAGAGGCTTTGCATTGGGTGAGTGGGATCAGCCGCAATGCGAAGGGTCTTTTTTGTGAGGCGGGTGTTGTAAATGTCTGGTAGGGAGGGGAGAGAGACCCCAATGACCTTCTCTGCTGCTCTCACTATACGTTGGAGGGTTTTAATGCAGGAAACGTTGCAGGCTCCGAACCACACAGTTCACCCTCAGAGCCGGCCAAGTTCCCTGGGCAGGGCGCCGAGTAATTCAGGAGACATCTCGGAACCACCGGGTCAGAAGCTGGGCCGAATCGGGCCAGCCGCTTGTTCAGGGATCCAGGCCGACGTCTCACGCGCCGCTACCTCTCTTTCCTCGTCTTCTCCGATGCTTCCTTCTCGAGCTGGGGCGGACAGAGGGCCGACACATCACGGCTTGGGAGGAAAGAGCAAACGGGCAGTTTAACCAGCAGCATCGTCCGTGAGGTTCATAGCTCGCACAGCCCGGTTCCCAGCGCGCGCTGCCGGCTACATCAACGGAAGGACGAAGCCTCAGCAGCGCAGCTTGATCATATGTCAGCAGAGGATCCACACCATTCAAAAAAGGGATCAGCGACAGGGAAAATGCATAAAAGCCAATAAAAACCAGTAAAAAGCAAGGTATCGGTGCGTAAAGAGGACGAGCAGCTCGCAGTCTGAACCAGCGCGAGCGCCATCTTACTCATCCTAGGAAACTAGGAAACCTAGTTCCTAGGAAACCTAGGAACTAGGAAATATGAAATACTAGAACCATTTTATTTTAATTTGGTTAAACTGATTTTTTCCTAACATTGTTGGCATTTTCCCCACACAGTTAAACAAAACAATGTTGATTGAGGTGTGAGAGAGAGAGAGAGAGAGAGAGAGAGAGAGAGAGAGAGAGAGAGAGAGAGAGAGAGAGAGAGAGAGAGAGAGAGAGAGAGAGAGAGAGAGAGAGAGAGAGAGAGAGAGAGAGAGAGAGAGAGAGAGAGAGAAAACAAAAAAAACGACCGGAGCGGAGGCAGTGACCGACTCAGCACGAGCCATTTTCAGCTCTGTCTTGTCAAATGCACCATGTATGTTATGAAAAAAGTAACTTTAAATATTAAACTGAAAAAGAGGCGAGCTGAAGAAAACCTAGGGAGCACTGAAGAAACGTGAGCAACAGTGAAGCAAGCACAGAGAGATCTGCCATCAGAGTAAGATGGCGCTCGCGCTGGTGCACGCTGCGAGCTGCTCATCCTCTTTATGCACTGGTGCCTTGCTTTTTACTGGTTTTTATTGGCGTTTTATTGGCTTTTATGCATTTTTGTTGTCCCTGATGCTTTTTCTGAATGGTGTGGATCCTCTGCTGACATACGATCGAGCTGCGCTGCTGAGGCTTCGTCCTTCCGTTGATGTAGCGGGCTGCGCGCGCTGGGAACCGGGCTTTCCTTGTAAACAGCTTACACCCACCATGTCATTTTCTTCCTTTGAACTGTGCTTATCTGAACTGTGCATCTCCCCCCGCCTGCTCGTTGTGCTGATTTATCGCCCTCCAAAGACTGACTCTAACTTCCTTAATGATTTCTGTGATCTTGTGGCAGACTGCATCCTAAAATATGATTATGTCCTATTTTTTGGTGATTTTAACATCCATATCTGCTGTCCTGATAATGTGCTCGCTAAAGGTTTTTTTAATTTGCTAGATTCATTCAATCTAACTCAATGGGTATCATCCCCAACTCATGCCAGGGGTCACACCCTGGACCTGGTTCTCTCTTTTGGTCTCCCTGTCATGAACCTGGTGACTTTGCCTCCTGTGTTCTCTGACCATTCTCCTATACTCTGTGATGTTACGTTGCCATGTCCTGTCCCTGTGTGCGAAGCTCCCGCTACTAGGTTCAGAGCCCTGGATGCAGAAACAATTTCAAAGTTTGTGGACTGTATGTCTGTAAGGTTAGAGACCTTTAACCCTGATCCATCTAACGTTGATAACTATTCACAACACTTTGATTTACTTTGTAATCAGGTCCTGGATGTGGTTGCCCCTCTCAAGCTTAGCAAGTCTAGGCCTAGGAGGGAGCCTTGGCTCTCTGATGTCACACGGGCTTGCAGGCGGGCGTGTAGATCCTCTGAGAGAAAGTGGAAAAAGGATGGCCTACAGGTCTCGCGTGAGTTGTTCAGAGCATCACTGGTTACTTATCAGGATGCTGTGAGGGCTGCCAGAATGGCCTACTTTGCAGACATCATTGAAACAAACTCCAATAATCCTAAGATTCTCTACAAAACACTGAACTCAGTTCTGGTGTATCAGGAGCCTAGCTCCATGTCTCCTACAGCTGCTGGAAACTCTGAAGCTTTTCACAAATTCTTTGTAGATAAAGTGTCGGGCATTAGAGCAGCTATTTCTGGTAACTCTGTTGACCCTGTTCCAATTCCTCCATCACCACCCACCCTGAACTCCCTCAATACTGTTTCATACTCTGAGCTGAGTAAGCTAGTTGCGAGGCAGAAGCCATCTGGCTCTCCACTTGACGTTCTGCCGCCTCGTCTCTGGAAGGCTGCCTTTCCGTGCCTTGGCCCATCACTTGGTCAGATTATCAATGGGAGCCTCAGCACAGGTGTGGTCCCAGCTGCTTTGAAAGCAGCAGTTATTCGGCCGACCCTGAAGAAACCTGGCGCTGATGTCTCTGTGATAGAAAATTACAGGCCTATCTCTACCCTGCCTTTTACATCAAAACTGCTTGAGAAAGTCGTTTATCAGCAGCTGGTCTCACATTTAGCTGACTCTGATCTGTTTGAGGTTTTTCAATCAGGGTTCAGGTCTGGCCATAGCACAGAGTCTGCTCTACTGAGGGTCCTAAATGATGGAAATTACACTGCCTTTAAAAGCAAGACGACAATTTCATTGGTTGATATTTATGTTTAAGTGCATTTATTTTGATTTTCCACTTTATCTAAAAACTCTTTTGGTTCCCATTGATTCCTTGTATTCCACCCGTTTAACTACTCTTCCATCATTTGTTGTTCCTCGTTTTAAAAAGGAGGTGGGTAGACTCGCCTTTTGTGTTAAAGCTCCTCTGGACTGGAATAAATTACCCACTGAATTAAGATCCATCTCAACAATTCGTCAATTTTCCCGCACTGTTTATGTTTATGTAAAGCCAACCTGTAGTTGCTTTGTTTAATCTTTATTATAATGATTTTTTGGAATCACTGGCTAACTTGCTGTATTTCGTTGCCAAACTTTGTATTCAATTGGGATATTACTTCACTTTAGGTTTATTTACGATGTAATTTCTTCCCCTTATTTCTCTTTGAGTGCCTCACAGCAGTTTTATTTTATTTAATTTTGTATGTAGGTATGTATGTACGTATGTACACGTGTGGGTATCTATGTATCCATGCTTATGTGTTTATATTTACGTGTGTATATATATATATATATTTATACATATCGTTAATTTTACTATTGTTATTTATTTACTTTCCTTCTTTTCTTTTCTTTTTTTTAAAGTCTGTTGTAACTTTCTAACTCTGCCACCTTATTTGTTATTGGTTGTGTTATAGGAGGACCTGCTCGAAAACGAGATGTTACATCTCAAGCAGTTTATCCTCCTGAAAAAACATAAGTAATATCAAAATAAATAATATCTATCTATCACTAGATCAGGGTACATCTGTGGTGCTTCTGTTGTTAGATCTGACGGCAGCCTTTGACACAGTTGACCACGCGATTCTACTGGATCGCTTGGAACGATGGGTTGGGATCAAAGGGTCTGCTCTGGATTGGTTTAAATCATATCTCCACAACAGGACATTCTGCGTTAAACTGGGTGATGTTTTTTCCTCTTGGGAGGGGCTCCGCTGGGGGGTCCCGCAGGGATCGATCCTTGGTCCTCTTTTGTTTGCCATTTATCTGCTACCTCTGGGGTCAATCTTTCGTAAACATGGCCTATCATTCCATCTGTATGCTGACGATTGCCAGATTTACTCTCCATTGTGTCAGGAGAAAGGTCACTCTATTCAGTCCTTTGTGTCCTGTATTAACGAGGTGAAGTCTTGGCTAATGGCCAGTAGGGCTGGGCGATATGGTAAAAATAGAATATCACGATTTTTCCAATATTTTATCACGATTTCGATTTTATCACGATTTTTTATCCATGAATAGCATAACTTCAATTGCGTATTAAAGAGAAACATTGAATAAACAAACATTTATTCATATTAGGGATAATCAGCACAGTGCTAACACACTTATATTTTAAACTCACACAGAGATGATAAAAGCCCTGAGAGAAACAATTACAAAAATCAGTTTCTCGTTTTTCAAGTAACTTAACATAAATTAAAATCGTAAACATATTTAAAGTGCAAACATGTCAATTGCAAACGTATTGTGCAAACATTAACTTGTTCAAAATGCTATGTAGCTCCCAGTTGCTCATGTAGTGGATAGTTAAGCTCAAATACGGCTCTGATGTGCGGCTGAACCAGAGATCGCTTGTGGTAGCAAAAAACTGCGCATTCTGAAGATTTTCTGCAACTCTCACTTTGCATTCAGCGTACATGCGTGGAATGGCGGTGTTCGAAAAATACTTGCGGCTGGAAAACTCGTAGCGCGGATCCAATGTTTTTATCATGTTCTTAAATCCCGCTCCTACTGTTTGCACGGGACACAAATCTTTAACCAAGCGGTACGTCACTGCATCTGTCACGCTGTTCCATCGTCTGCTGTCTCTGTCGTAAGGAGAGTTTTGTGAGTGTTTGTTAGCGTTTGCTGCCTGGAAGAAGCGCTAGCCGCTGTAGCCGCAGGCTTTTTAGCTTTAGCTGCCAGCTGGCTCTCATTGTATTGTTTGGGATGCCTTCTTTTCAAGTGATTAAACAAGTTTGTGGTGTTGCCATCACTTGCCTTGACGCTCTCCTTGCAAATAGGGGAAGACTGCAGGAGGGAGCGGTAAAATACAGGGGGTCCCCAGCAAAAACAAGAAACTTTACGAGTCTGATGAAACCTGCTGGTTTTCCATCAGGCAGTCACGGGACTGGTGTCAAGCCAGCCTCCAGTTTGAGACTTGCAGTCAAGCCAGCCTCCAGTTTATTGTCGCTTCCCCGTATTAAAGTATTACGGGAAGGGATGTGGAAACCGGATTTCAAAATAAAATTCAACTACGAGTGAATATTACGGTTTCCACATCCATTCCCGTAATAACTTGAATAGACGTGGAGCAGAAAACAAACTGGAGGCTGGCTTGACTGCAAGTCTCCAACTGGAGGCTGGCTTGACACCAGTGTCCATGGGGAAGCAGTGTTGCCAGATGTACGATAATTATCGTATTTGTACCATAATTTTGGGCTCTGTACGATGTACGATCAATAGTTTCAAAAATCCTCAAATGTACGATAATTGCACATTGCATCTAGTAACACCGTCTTTTGCTGTGGCATTCCCAAGTCAATTACATAATTTTAAACTGTTCTGAAGTCAGATTTCACCTCAGTGCTTACAGGTTTATGCTATTGTGTCTATTACAAAAACTGACTCTGGATCTGTACAATAAATAGCCCAATCACATCGATAGGGCCTACTCTCACGAGAAACTGTAAGGTTATATAATGTGGCAGTGGCCCGCCAGTTTTTGCTGTTTGCCCGCGAGCGCGCCGAGTTAAGTCTAGTCTAGGAGGACAGAGCGACGAGACAATGACTTCTAATCTTAAAAGAAAAACCAGAGAAGGGACGGATGAAGATAAAGCAAAGCAACACCGGACACAAGCTTATCGTCCTGCGTGGGAGTTGGACCCTATTTTCAAAGGATGGCTTGCACCTGTTACAGGGAACAAAACCAAGGCTTTCTGTCATTACTGCAACATCCAGATGGTATCAGAAATCACCGTTCTCAAGAATCATGCAAAGGGAGCTAAACACAAAGAAAGGAGGTGAAATCTGACTTCAGAACAGTTTAAAATTATGTAATACCATAATAAAAAAATGCACTGCGCCAAATCAGAAATCTATACTTAAATGTCTCCAGCAAACTAATGAAAAAGAGAACTTTGAAAATGATGTGAAAAATGCTGAAATCAAGCTATGTGGCTTTTTAGCCGAGCACAACATAGCAATGCACAGACCACTTAGTACAGGTGATTAAAGGCATTCTGCTGCGACAGACAGTGAATCAGATGAGGAGATCAAGATAAGCAACTAGGTAAGTAGGCTTCTTTGTCATTTATTGGGTCAGTTTTTCCACTGCTGTGATGTTTTGTCGCGTGCGTTTAACCTATGTAGAAATGACATAAATAGGACTGCGCAAATGTGCATGTTGTGTCAATGCGTGGAGGGCGGAGTGGTGCCGACACACTCTGCACGTTTATAGGCATTGTATTACTGGTTTTAAAGATGTTTAATTAAACAGGGCAATATAAAACACCTTTGTTATATTATATTGGGGTGAGAAGTCGTTTATAGAACGTTATCAAATTTATAATGTACGATAATGTGTACTGAAAAACGATCATTTAGGTCACTCTGTACGATATTGTGGAATTTTGGATCTGGCAACACTGCCAGCTCCAACGACCCAGTGGCTGTGCTGGGTCAGTTATCTAGCCCAGTACGGCTCGGCCGTGAACGAGCCGAGGCGACGTCGTGCTCTGCTTAAGAAGAGGTGTCATTTTCCTGCTTCAGAAGAAGCGTCCAACGTGTTTTTACGCTTTCTCCGAGACATGTCACGTCGCTAAGTTGTTAGCGCCGCGCGCTAACACGACCTCTCACGCTGCCCACACATCGATCTTAAGTTGTCGCTTTTGCGCTCACGCCGTAATACAGTATTAGATGCGGTAAAAGTCATACATGAAAAAATTAATAAATTTTACATAAATAAGTGATGCTTAACCTGGTGGGGGGAGGAAAACCTGGCCTAATAAGCACTGGAGGAAACCCTAAGATTGCCAACACTCGTTTATCTTAATGCTACTGAAATATGTAAACCAAAAAGCATTATATCCACTGCTACCTTTCTAATTTTAGTAACTTACGCTGTAACTTCACCTTGCCCTGCCTGCTCCTTGCTGCCCGCCGGCTGTGATCACAAGCTGCTTCTTCGGGAAACAGCGCAAAAAAAAACAAAAAAAAAAAAAACAACTTGGGATCTTGTAGGCGTGGCGGTGGGTTTAAAGCCGTGGCGGGTCGCCACGGCTACGCCTATGTAAAGCCGGGCGTACACTGTGCGACTTTTTCACTTTTTTGAGCCGATTTTCCAGTCATGCGAGAATCCACGACATCGGGGCGAGTTTTGCGCCGAGCGGTCGTGTAGTGTACAGGGGGTTACGAGAGGCGATTAACACCACGTGACCAGCTGCCGATCAGCAGTCGTGAGGTCGCACGGACTTCTGGCGTGTTTAATCTTTCGCTCGTCCCTCGTGAGGGTATCGCACTGTTGAAGCGGTGCTGCGAGCAGCTGTGACCCAAAAAGTATCAGAACCACTCACGGCGCATGCGCAATCCTGCATCAACGCTGCTCGCTATTTCCTTAATAACATACGTTGGCAAAAGTTTAAAAAAACAGTTGGCAAAACTGTCTCAATTCAGGGTCTGCATCCTACGTCGGCCGGATTTGTCGGCCGGTTATGTCACAGCCTGTCCCAATTCGAATGGGCCATTCCCATCTGTACCGGGTCGGCCCGGGCCGGGTAGCGTAGGTTGTTTACATATCTGGGTGGCCTGGTATTTTTCTGGGCCAACCAAGGCTCATTCTCAGCCCTCTTCTCGAGGGGGTCTGCTTCAGGCCGACCAGGGCCAACACACCCACTGCTGACAGCAAATTCACACCTTCCATTAGAGCAAGCCTCTGATTGGTGGGTAGAATCAGCCCACATGGGCTTAAGACAAGGATGTGTGGAATCAACCGGGCCAGGCTGGGGCCGACTGGGGCTACCCGGCCCGGGCTGACCCGGTACAGATGGGAATGGCCCACAAGACTCCTTCAAATGTGACGAATCCGGCCTTCTTTTCACCTGAATGAAGGATGGGTCCAGTGTATCCTTCAATAGGTAGCATTTCCCACTACAATTCTTTGGCTTTGGTGAAAAATTCTTAAATATAATCGCTATGTTACATAAAGATATTAATAGTTCTGTTTCACTCTCTAATGGTACCTGCCCTAGATTTGAAATTTCAAGAGGAATCAGACAAGGATGCAGTCTTTCCCCCCTCTTATTCATTTTAGTCACTGAGCTGCTCACTATTCATCTAAAGTCCAAGGTCTAAACATAAATGATAATTCTATCCTAGTTAGTCAATTAGCGGATGATACAACCCTGTTCTTAAAAGACAGAAACCAAATCCCAACAGCTTTAAAAACAAATTATTTTCAGAGGCATCAGGACTAAATCTCAATATTGATAAATGTGAACTAATAAAAATACATGAAGGCCCGGAGACCTCCTTGTTTAACATCCCTGTTAAAAAAGAAGTCTGCTATCTAGGAATTTATATTACAAATGTTCCAAGTGATAGAAACCAGAAGAACTTTCTGAACACAGTAGAAAAAAACAAGAAAATTTTAAATAGTTGGCTTCAAAGAGATCTGACAGTATTTGGAAGAACTCTTCTAACAAAGATAGAATCCATTTCCAGACTGATATACCCTGCTCAATCATTGGCCATATCTCCTAAAATTATTAAAGAAATAAATAAGATGAATCTTGATTTTATATGGAAGAACAAAAATCACTACATTCGAAAAAGTGATTTAATTAAGAATTATGAAGATGGTGGTATAAAAGCAATAGATTTAGAAATTTTGAATGGAGTATTAAAAATTAAATGGCTTAAATCCTTCTTAATAAATAGAGAGGAAATTTGGCATACAATTCTGAAATTTATATTTGAAAAAGTTGGAGGAATGGAATTCCTATCAAGATGTGATTTTGAAATCCCGAAGTTGCCTCTCAAGCTTTCCGAATTCCACAGACAAGTCCTCTTTTTTGGAAAAATAGTTTTCAAACATAACTTCAGCCCACATGATGTTCCGATATGGAATAATAGAACTATTTTGGATAGAACCAAAACCATATTTGTAAAAAGTTGGATGGACAGAGGAATTTGGTCAGTGACACATATTTTAGACGAAAATGGAAATATCCTTTCACTTAAGAACTTCAATCTCAAATATGATGTTGACATTTCTGAAAATGAATATAATAAGGTGATTAAAAATATCCCAAGTGCTCTGGTTCATCTAGTTAAAGCTTCTATCGGTTATAAATTTAACCCTAGACTCAAAATATTAGCAGTTGATGGGATAGAAATTTTCAATAAAAAATGTAATAATATTTTCCTGAGAAACAAATTAAACAAAACCTTTTATCCAAACCCAATACTCCGATTCTCTTTACTACACAACTTTTCTAAAGAAGAAATTAAAGTTTTGAGAACCAACTATCTAAAATTCTCTTTACCCCCAAAGTATAAAGAAGTCCATTTTAAAACCTTGAATGATATTTACCCATCTAACCATTTTATACAAACTAGATTTAAGTTCAATGTGGAAAAATGTTACTTATGCAAACAAAACGATGAATCGACCAAACATCTTTTCTATGAATTTGATCAAATTTTAATGATGTGGAATTCTCTCCAGGATTGGCTGAACTCCAATAAAATTTATATAAACAACTTCACAGTTGAAGATATCTTATTTGGCATTATACTAAAAGATAAAAATAATGAATTTCTAATTAATAATCTCATAATCATAACAAAATTTTTCATACACAGATGCCGATATCTCAAAAATCCACCTACGTGGAATAATCTCAAAAATGAAATTAAACTGCTGTCGAGATCCTTAGGTAAAATGTCCACCCCCAATGCTATAAAGCTTTATAATTTCATTATTAACACTAATCTCTAACCGCATTTTGGATGATATACACAATAAACCTTGTTTACTCTTTAACTTCCCCCTTGTAAAAGTTTTATTTATATACACATATAATTTGTGTTTTCATGCTGTCTTACTTGTATCCTTTCATGTTCTATTTTTGTTTTGTTTTATTTTTTTATTTAGTTTTTTTTTTATTGTCTTCTTACTATATCAAGTTGAATTGTATCTACAAAATGCAAGTTGAGATGAACACTGACTTCGGAGCAACTCTGTAATGTCATTCTGCTAACAAATTTTGAAATGTAGTCGCTTTTGTTCGTTTTGCAAATGTTCAATAAAAGTTCTTAAAATAAAAAAAAATAAAAAAATAAAAACATTTAAAAAAAAGGCAGCATTTCCCAACATGCCTTGCAGGCCGACCGGCAGAAAAACTTTTAAAAACAATGGCGGACAGTGAAGCGGGAGCTGTCGGAGAGGATTGTGCATATAAATGTCAGTATAAACTTGAAAACTGTTGGGTTAAGGACTTTTTGTGATACATGAACGTTATTTTAGTTAGAAATGTTACAGTAAAAGTGCTTGTATTGCGGTCTCGGCTTGTATGTTCGGCCGCTCGGTGTCGTACTTCTCCCGCTACGTTTTCCCCCTGATTTTACTAGGAGTTTGTATTTTAGGGACAAAAGAGAAAACCAGGGAATTTATTAAGCTTAGGGCGAAGATGGACCACATGATCACTGGAGCAAAGCATTCGGCGGCTGTGGCATGGAGGTACAATAACATCTCATATTCTAAAAACTCGTTTGAGTTTATTTTTTTCTGCGAAAACATGAAAGGAATAACCCGTTGTCCTCTTTTCTCTTCCTGTTTCTTTTCTTACATGTTTGTTAAGACTATTCTGGAGAAAATGGGCATCCAGGGGAAGATGCCAGCGATGAGCTTCTGGAGCTGATCAGGGAGGACATGAGGCTGCAGAGGGAGGCAGAGCAGCAGAGGGCACAGGAGAGAAGGGAGAACTTTGACAGCTTTTTACTTTGCTAGAAAAAAATGGTTAATAAAGATTAAACATGTACATATTAAAGAAATATCTAAATAAAATCAGTTCTGCATTAAACTCTTGAATTTTATTTTTGTTTACAAATGAGAATTGTTTACTAGAGGGTATCCGCTGGGTCTTGAAAAGTCTTAAAAGGTGATAAATCGGTTTTGGTCAAATTAAGACCCTTAGAAAGTATTAAAAACTATTATCACATCTTTGCTCAGGCTCAGCTTGTCTAAAGTATTTTCTCTGAATTAGCTCTCCAANACTTGAAAACTGTTAGGTTAAGGACTTTTTGTGATACATGAACGTTATTTTAGTTAGAAATGTAACAGTAAAAGTGCTTGTATTGCGGTCTCGGCTCGTATGTTCGGCCGCTCGGTGTCGTACTTCTCCCGCTACG
Source organism: Nothobranchius kuhntae (assembly GCA_006942095.1). NCBI lineage: Eukaryota > Metazoa > Chordata > Actinopteri > Cyprinodontiformes > Nothobranchiidae > Nothobranchius > Nothobranchius kuhntae. Next base: position 394,349 of record SSNQ01034641.1, read on the forward strand.
TTTTCCCCCTGATTTTACTAGGAGTTTGTATTTTAGGGACAAAAGAGAAAACCAGGGACTTTATTAAGCTTAGGGCGGAGATGGACCACATGATCACTGGAGCAACGTATTCGGCGGCTGTGGCATGGAGGTACAATAACATCTCATATTTTAAAAACTCGTTTGAGTTTATTTTTTTCTGCGAAAACATGAAAGGAATAACCCGTTGTCCTCTTTTCTCTTCCTGTTTCTTTTCTTACATGTTTGTTAAGACTATTCTGGAGAAAATGGGCATCCAGGGGAAGGTGCAGCGATGACCAGCTTCTGGAGCTGATCAGGGAGGACATGAGGCTGCAGAGGGAGGCAGAGCAGCAGAGGGCACAGGAGAGATGGGAGCACTTTGACAGCTTTTTACTTTGCTAGAAAAAAATGGTTAATAAAGATTAAACATGTACATATTAAAGAAATATCTAAATAAAATCAGTTCTGCATTAAACTCTTGAATTTTATTTTTGTTTACAAATGAGAATTGTTTACTAGAGGGTATCCGCTGGTCAAATTAAGACCCTTAGAAAGTATTTTCTCCGAATTAGCTCTCCAACAGTCAAGGAAATGATTAAAGATCTAAATAAAACGTTGAGCTCCATCGTTTAAAGTTCCTTCTCCCTTCTGCTCAGCGGTTCCACGGTTGCTAGGCGACGGAACATTCGCCGAGGGAGTTCATGAAGGCTAGTCCTGTCCAAATTCACAGCCGTTAACATCCGGTCTACTCGGCCGACGGAGGACCCAGCCCACCTCGGCCGAGTAGACAGGGTCCTTCGAAGGATGCAGAACCTGAATTGAGACACAGCCGTTGTTCGTTTTTATTTCTACATGTTTTTTTACTCACATAGATTGTCAAGAAAGCGTGGTTGTCGTGTTCATGTCAAATTAAACTGATCACAAAACACAGATTTACTTTCTTTATTTCATCTCATCCAACCCCCATAAATCCCTGTGTGTCCTCCTGCAGCACTCCCGAAGGACAACAGGCAAAACAAGACAAAAAAGTCTGACGTGTTGAGTAAAAACTGCTATTTTTAGCATATTTTTTGGGCCGACGTGTTGCTACCAGACGTACAATGTGAGCAGTCAGGTCGCATGCGAGAACTGGGTCGTACAGTGTGAGCGCATGACTCGTGAGATCTGCTCTGCGAGGAAGTCGTACAGTTTGAGCTGAAGCTGAATGCTACGAGTGAAAAAGTCGCAACGTGTACGCCCGGCTTAAGGGAATCCCTGCATGCAGCTCTACCTTGTTGTGGAGCTCGCTCAGGGCCATGTTGTGACTCCTCTCCAGATGTTCCTGATGCTCATCAAGCGTCTGCTTCTGTTGCTTTTTGAACGTCTCGTAGTCAGACTGAAGAAACTCTAACATTTGGGTTTTTAGATCCAGCTCCCTCTGTAGGGAGTACTTGTCTTGCTCAAGAGCCTACAGAAAAAAAAAAACAGAACATCTGACTTTTACTGACACAAACTTAAACACAGGGTTCCTGCACAATTGTCTCGATCAAATTCAACTACAGCATTTTCCTTCCAGTGGATTTAAATCGCATATTCATGCTGACGATGATCCCGTGACTACCTGTTACTGGGATTTAACTCACGTCACATCTGGAAGAACTTTGTTAGTGACTCAAATATGTTCTAAACCTTGAAAATACCACATCTATTTCAAGGATCTCAAGCACCTTTAGGAAGCCTGAGATCACGATCTGGTTACACCTGGAATCAGAGCCATCGCAGCTTCTATACAACAGGAAGTGGCCGTGTCACACCTCAATGGTTTTGGTCATCTCCACCCTCTGCTCATCCAGCTGGCTCTGTAGCTCCACCTGCTGGTTAAGCAGACCCAGGCCAGCCTGAGCAGCCTTGTGGACCTGCTCCTCCTGCTCCCTCAGACGGTTCCTCAGCAGCTCCAGCTCCTTCTCTGCTGCCATCTGACAGAAGACCAGAAGGGTTAGGTTCTCTAGGAGGCTCAGACGAAACCAACATGCTGCAGACGGTCAAACAAAATGCTTCCAACCATGAAAACCTACTGGATAACAGCTTCAACCAGCAGATGAGGTTTAATCAATCAATCAAAGCTTTATTTATAAAGCTTTAACTTTACACTTTAACTTCAGAACTGTTGCTGTATCCTCTGAGTTTTCTTTTTTAAATCACCCCAAGATCCTGATGGGTAATTTATTTGATCTGGAGCATTGCTTAGGTCATGCCACCATTGTTTACCTGTCCAGTACAGAAAGTATGCCAGAGTGCTTGTTCGTTACACAATCAGACTGGATGCAGCAGCACCCACGATCTTCACATCTTATTCATTCAGGATAAGATTCATGATGCATTTCCATGATCTAATAGAAATGTACCTGTCACTAAATGGGCAAGGTCAAGCCAAGGATAAAAACAAAAGACGATTCAGGGCCCTTTTGGCTGGTGGCCATGAGGGGTGGCTTAAGGGGGTCGCAGTCTTGTTTATCATTTTCTATGCTTTTTCATTTATAAACTGATTTAAAACCAACCAACTAAACAACTGTCATTTTTGAAAGTGTATCAGGAACTGAGCATTACCGGTCTTCCTCCCCTGGAAGTAAAGAACCAGAAGTTTAAGGTCAGCCAGCTGGAGATGATCCAGACAGCAAAGGAGCTTTCTACAAACCTCAACAATAACAATCCACATTTAAGTATTTTAGGTGATTTTATATCCGATTTACAACAACTTTGGTGTCTTTCTCCTACTTATGTTAACATTTGTTATTCAGGTATTATTTAAACATTTTCAGCACTCGTGGTCATTTAAACCGAACAAAGCACCAAATCCAGCTCTGACCTTTGACCCTTCATCACTGTTGTAAATCACCTGGAAGCAGGTGAGGTCTGGTTCTCACACATGGAGCAAAGCTCAACAGCACATTTTCACTGGGTCCCGTCTTTGGCTGGGTTTAGGCGAGGCTACTCTTTTCTGACCCTACAGAACTCCCCCAGACATCCAGCAGCAGCTTTCTAAACGGCCGGAGTTATGGCAGACAAGCGGCTCCGGTTTAACATAAGCTAATTCAGTTAGGTTAACATCAAAGACCCGCGGCTTTAAACTAGTAAGTGCCTATGAGCAAACGGGTACAAAGAAGGTTTCGTTGATGTGTAACAAGTACGTGACAAAGATAAATAGAGTTTCTGTACCGTTTTAACGCAGATGTCGCCTGTTGTAGCGCCTAGTTTTGAATTCCGTTTCCGTCCGTCCGTGAAATATCGCGATATCCTGATTCAAACGACACGTCTTCCGGTGAAATTTAGCTGCTCCTGATTGATCCGTTGGCTGTCAGTCTGAAACACCTACTCCAGATTGGTCCAACGGTTATGCCTGTCTGAGTATAGCTACTCCTGATTGGTCCATCAGCTGCCGGTCTGAATACAGCTGTTTCTAAACACAAACAGCGCTCTCGACCGTTCCGGTTTAGTTTTAAAGAAAGTTTGACCAAGTGCCATAAAATTTGAATTTATTTTGATGTTTTAGTTTATTTACACACCTAGCAGAGAAAAACATTCACTTTAATAAAAAGGCAAATAAAATAAGCAGTATTTTCAGAGTGAAAAACAACCTGTCTGAATGTTTTTGTTCTGTATGTTACATGTGTAATTATTCATGATGATTGGATAGTGAATGATATTCTGTTCAGTATTCACAGCAATTATTTCCATACACGATCCTAACCTATGTCATTGTAAAACACAAAAAAATGATCACACACGCAAAAAGAGATTCATTTTTGAACAAGCTTGTTTGAAGATAACCACAGTAAAAAGCAGCAATCGAACAGCACCGTTGGACATGTTAGAGTGTGTTTGTTGTTAAAACACTCACGTTTTTCAGTAAAAGTAAATGACCCATGTCTCATCCTGCAATGCAACAGTCTGATTCAGAAAAAGACAGTTTGATGACCTGCAGGATGCGTCAGCTTTACTGACTTCATCACACCATCAGCTCTTCACAGCTGAATCAGGTCATTTACAAGCTGCTGGTCATTTTATGTGATCACCTGTAATCATTGTCACTAAAGTGTCATGTCAGAACATGATGCATTTTTACAGAAATGTAGACAGTTAGGGTAATTATGAACATACACCACGCTGCGCTCATTGTTTTAGCAGATACATTTTATTTCTCCTCACGCTGCAGCGATGGAAGTGTCGTCCAGCTGTCGACCCTGAGGCTGAACACAAACAAAACCAGCTTTAGTAAAAAAAAAAAACAGTCTTGTATTCCGTCTATCATGTGCATCCGCCCAGCGCCGTTACCTTTACAAAGATGTGCTGAGGCAAGAAGCGTCTGAGAGCGAGGCTGTTAGAGTCAGGGCAGCGCGGCAGGCAGACGTTCAGCTGTGGCAGTGTTTGGTAACCCGCCATCAGGGGGTAATAATTATACAGCATCTGCTGCTGGGTCCCAGGGAGGATACGCAGACGCACCTGAGAAAACCACAGGCCTCATTTAGAAAGCTTGCTTATGCACAAAACAGGGTCTGAAAACTGCAAGTTATTTTTTATGCTAACTTTGTGATTTATAAAGAAAAAGTTGACAGGAAAATGTGTCATCATTAAAGCTACAATGGCAAATCTGTAAAACAAGCTAGCTTAAAACAGTTATTTCATTCCTCTTAACAACATTCTAACATAGTATAACAATAAATACTTTGTGGAGATTAAAAAATAATGTCAAAGAAGATGCAAACGCATCCTTTTTCTGAATGAAAGACAAAGAGATATTCCACCCAACTTTGAAAATTTGAATGTTGATATTTCCCAGAGTTAGACGAGTGTGAAATAATAACTTTATTCTCCTGACACAGCTGTACTCCTTTAGCTTAGCATAAAACACACTAGGTGAATGGATCCGACTAGCAAAGTGAGTAAAAAAAAGTCCTGATCGCTCAGTCAGAAGTGATCCCATTTCTGCTTGGTGACCTGAATAATCAGACTGAATGTAAGTGAAAATAATTAGTAACATGAAGGAATCACAGGCGCCATTTTAGACTTGGGACTACTTTATGACAAAGCACAGCTGTAAGCCTCTGCTGAAAGGCAGTCCCAAAGACACATGCTTCTGTAAACACAGCTGCACATTTTGTTAGTGAACCGACATAAAATAAACACACACACGCGTGCGCACGCACACACACAGTTTAGAGGCATAAAAGAAAATGTTTTAAGCTAGCCTACTTTACAAGTTTGTAGCTTTAAATACTCTTTTCTATCAAAATTAGACTCAATATAGGTACCAGAAAAAGTATCGTCCAGGTACCAGCACTGGAAGCCAGGTATCAGAAAAGTACAAAAAGAAAATCTAAAGGTCCGTAACATTTGTTGGACTGATCCTGACTTCACCTGTTTGAGTCCAGAGAACATGAAGGCATCAGATGGTTCCACAGCGATCTCTACCTCCTGCACCAGGGCTGTTCTGTTCTCAATGTGGTAACGAACTGGAAAGGACTCTCTCACTCGCCCAAATGACGGTAAATCTGCAACAGAACAGAGAAAAACCCAAACCCATTACAGTCAACAGGACTGAAACCATTAGCTGCAAACACAACAAAGCCACCCTGTAAGGCCAGGAGGTTAACACGGCCTGTGCTGACCAGCGGTGATGTAAACAGGAACAGACTCCAGGATCACATGAGGGAGACTGACTGTGGTCTGGATCAGGGGCCCGTCTGGACCAGAGGCCTGCCTGTTTAACAGAGCGAGTGACAGATTTACACACTCACCATTCTGTGTGTGTGTGTGTGTGTGTGTGTGTGTGCGCGCGCGTACCTCCTCCATGATACTAGGTACTGTCCTGTCGCTACAGTGTTGGTGCTGTTGGTCCCAGATGGACATCGAAGACAAAAACACTCACTGGCACACTCACCAGTCTGAATAACCACTGAAAATCAAAATACACACACGTCAGGATGTGAATGTGAAGTCTGTGTGGTGTAGGACTAGAACCGGGTCTGGTACCATGCTGCAGCTGTGACTGGAGCTGAGTCGTGCTGCTGCTCAGTGTGAGCAGCTGCAGGGAGGAGGAGCTCAGCATCAGGGGCCACGGAGACAAAGAGACCAGGTCTGTCATCAGCAGGAAGGGAATGTCCACCGCTACCTGCTCCAGAGGCTCAAACTGAACACACACACACACACACACACACACACACACACACACACACACACACACCTTCTTCTCATTAAAGCTGCACCATCATCAGTCTATCCATCCTGGTCTCTCATCCTCTACAGGGACATGAGACTCAAACAGGACTCAGTGGTGACGATGAAAACAAAAGGAAAACCAGAGAAAGCTGCCCACCTTGGTAGATACAAACTTGACTGACACCTCAAATGGGACCACCGTCTCTATGGTTACCATCTCATCCTGGAAGACAAAGGAAAACAAAGACCTAATTAGGAAAACCCAGAGGTGGAGTGATGTTTTAGGCAGTGAGACTTAGTCCAACTCAGAGACCTTATGGCATCTGCACACAATCTGTCGTCCTTCCACTTCTGTGTCGATGCTGTAGGCCACCTGAAACAGGAAGACCCTTGGCCCAGTGGACACACACCTCACAAAAACACACCTCTCCAACTAGAGTCAAGCACACACAGACAGAAAGAGAAATCACTGTCCCTCTGCTGCTGGGTAATGCAGACAGGTGCGCATGTGTGCATGTTCAGGCAGAAGTGAGCACCTTTTCTCCAGGTTTCAGGTCACCCAGAGGCACATCGGTGAGCAGAGCTGGAGCACCATCGTCACAAACGCTGGAGCCGTCGAGGGTCACATGGGTAGCTAGGCCCAGATTTGCATCCTGGCCTGGAAAAGACATGATGACCAGGATGACTGCGTATACCGGTGGTTGTGTTCTCTCAGTACACACACACACACGACTAGGGTCGGGCATCGAGCATCGATTATGTAACAGAACGGAATGACTGTTTTTTTTCTTCTTCCGCTCAAGACTAGTCAGCATGAGATAAGTCTCAAGGTCTCATGCATTCCTTCTAACCTGCTTATTTTCAGCTCAACAGAATGAAGAATGAGCTCTTTTCTTTTAATTAATCAAAGAACTCTATTTTAATAAAGCTAATCCATCAAAGTGTTAGTCAATAAATAAGATGTGACCGATCTGTGAAATCAAAATTTTTATTTCTTTATGATGATCCTATAGAATATAATAAGTACTATGACTTTAAGTGNTTCCACCAGGACTCATTTCACGTAGCGTTAAAAAGACATAACACATTACTTTCACTGATCCAATCAGAATCTTACAGACCTGACGGAGGCGTGGTTCTGATGGTGTTTGGTAATTTTTCATTTGACAATAAACCATAACATCCGAAGTATAAAACTATGCCATGTCATCTCTAACGCCAGCTCAAAGCGTTCCAGAGAAAGTGACAGAGTGGCCAATCCTGAACTATACTCTTCAACCAAAAGAACAACGAGAAGCTGAAAGATCCAGTCGCTATTCCAACAGCGGCAGCAGTTCCTTCTAACAAAAGCTCAACCATCCGGACCCAGGCTTGGGTCTCACCAGACGCCAATAACTTGTCGTGTAACCGGAAGTAACTCAAGACGGGTCTGATCGGAACCGTTGCTTTTCCTACCGACTCGGTTCCAGAGAAGGTCTACTGGACCTCCATATTCCTGATCTAAAGAGGACTTCCTGAAGGGTAGGTAGACCGGCAGATGGTGTCTCATGTGTTCATGAACCTCCTAACCAAAGCTTAATGCCAAGACATCACCTTCAGTTCCCATCAGAACAAATCGCTTCTTCAGATTTGCTGGTTCTGATCAACATCACACGTCATCCATCAACCGTCTCATCCCTTTTAGTTACACCATACATTTAGTTTTAAAGTCAGTCTAGTTTAATTAGTTAGTAATAAAATTCTTAACTTTTAAACTTGACTCTCTCTCTCTCTTCTGTTGTCTCTGAGTGAATATGAAGCGGTTATCTAATCCCTGCAATAAAAAGATCCAATCTTCTGGTTTAATTAACCCACCGATCCGTAAGGTGGATATCATTTTTTCATATGGAATCCCACACCTAATGTCGGAATGTCTGGATCCGAGCCGGTAGGGAAAGCAGCGGTGCCGACCAGTCCAGTCAGTGAGTTACTTCCGGGTCGCGACAATTTGTTGGCGTCTGGTGAGATCCAAGCCTGGGTCTTGATGGTTCAGCTTTTATTCTGAAAGGAACTGTTGCCACAGTTGGAACAGCAACGCATTTTTCCAGCTTGTCGTTGTTCTTTTGGTTGAAGAGTATAGTTCAGGATTGGCCACTCTGTCACTTTCTCTGGAACGCTTTGAGCTGGCGTTAGAGATGACATGGCATAGTTTTATACTTCGGATGTTATGGTTTATTGTCGAATGAAAAATTACCAAACACCATCAGAACCACGCCTCCGTCAGGTCTGTCAGATTCTGATTGGATCAGTGAAAGTAATGTGTTATGTCTTTTTAACGCTACGTGAAATGAGTCCTGGTGGAATATTTAAAGTCATAGTACCGTTATATTCTATAGGATTATCATAAGGTAATTAATATTTTGATTTCACAGATCGGTCACATCTTATTTATTGACTAACACTTAGATGGATTAGCTTTATTAAAATAGAGTTCTTTGATTAATTAAAAGAAAATAGTTCATTCTTCATTCTGTTGAGCTTAAAATAAGCAGGTTAGAAGGAATGCATGAGACCTTGAGACTTATCTCATGCTGACTAGTCTTGAGCAGAGGAGGGAAAAAACAGTCATTTCATTCTGTTACAATTGGATCAGGGACAAACATTTAGTTTATTCCAGAATTGTTCATTCTTTAAATTCTGATTCCTAGTTTCTATTCCCAGTCCACCGACCAAAAGAAGCATGGAGAAGTTCAGACCGTTTCATCAAGTATGGCCTATGGTCAGCTGACTTAGGTTTACTTACCCTACCTCTTCAAAGAATTAGAATCAACAATCACTAGGAATCATTCAAATTCAAACAATAACCAACCTGACCCATGACCCAATCTTGAGGCAGTGATCGTGCATCTTGTGCTCATTGTGCCATCGCCAGCTGCACCATAGTGTGGTAAGGAGGCTGCACCGCCTCCTGCAGGAAGCAGGATTCACTGCTGAGTCCTCCCACCCCTTCAACTTCCTGTTCTGCCTTTTCTCAGGGAAAAGATACCAGGGCCAATGCCCCCCCCCCCCCCCCCCCCCCCCCCCCCCCCCCCCCCCCCGATGAGCCCACCCACTAGAGTTGTTTATCGAGTCGAGTCAAGCCGTGCTCAGTAGTGGGAAACCCCCATTATCTAGTATCAGTTTACCTGGTTTGAGACCTGCTGTCAGTCTGATGTCTTGAGCCACAGCCGCCTCCTGTGACTGGACAGTGAAGCAGATGCAGTACATTTCATTCTTGAGGACAGGAGGCTGGTGGCTCAGGTGGACAGAGATCTTTGGGATTCTGGATATGATCCTAAACACGAGTAAACAAACAGAAATATCCACATGAGCAGCTGTTCAGTTGGAGGGGGAGTGTTAAAAATGAAAGGTTTCTGATGACATTACATGGTGCTATGTTGAACAGTCAGACTGTCCCAGTCAAGCTCCCGACGTGCCCCAAGGCCACGCCACCACCTGCGTGATGACCTGCTGGCCTGCAGGGCCTCCTGGGCTGAAGCAGTGTCTCCACCAGCACCTCTCCAGCTCAGAAAAACACAGCGGCCACTGTCGCTGCCCAGCACCAACTCAATGCCAGTAATCTGTGCGTGCACAAATGACAAACACACAGTTAGCTGCAGTTCAGTCCAGGGTCTTCCTGTCAAATACACAGACTTACCTCTACCTTTTTACCAACGTCTTCAGTTTTAGCTACAAAGCTGAAGTTGCAGCATTTAGTTTTCCCTGGAAGGAGGGTCAAACTGTCAGGACCCTGTGACTTTGCTGCACACCACTGGTTGTATTCCTAAAAATGAAAATACAAACACAAACCTGAAGCTCGTTGACACTTCATGGGAGAAGGACTGCATGTAATCTATGAGTAGATTGTATTTAGATTGTAGGTATTGACCCTGTGTATAAAAATCACGTGTAGACTGTGTGAAAGCTCGAGGTAAACTGTTTAAACAGTATGGACCACGTGAAGACTAAAGGTTGGTTTATGCTTGACGCGTCCGCGAGGTCCGCATGGCTCTGCGCGGAAAAGTTGCATCATCTTAACAACCACGCCCCTCCACCGCACCTCCGCACGGCCCAAAATTTCCGCACCGCGCACCTAGGTAATTGTCTAACCACGCGGACGGTCGGGCGCGGAAAAACATGGCGGACCGGCAAGAACTAGTATGACAGAGGTTCGTAAATACAGACATTTGTATGATTCAGCTCTCAGAGATCACCGGGATCAACATGTAGTTAATAATTCTTGGAGAGAAATAGCTCGCACTGTCGGAAAAGACGAGGACGCTGTTAAAAATGCTGGAATGCCATGTTGTAAACAGTAATTTCTACTTCTACTATGGTATAGTGTTGGATGCATGCCGTAGAGCTTCATGCTGCCCCCTACAGTTTGGGAGAATATTGGCTCACCGCAGAGACGAGCCGCATGAACCATAAACGCTGCAAGTTGTGAAGCGCGTTCCATCCGCGAGCCGCATCACCGCGCGGAAAGTGAATGCGTCAAGCATAAACCAAGCTTAAGATCATGGGTGGTCTACATGCTGACTGCAGGTAGTCGTTGTTGGACTGTGTACGACGGTGGCACAGGAGTTAAGTGCTTGCCCCATAATCGGAAGGTTGCAGGTTCGAGCCCCGCTCAGTTTGTCGCTGCTGTTGTGTCCTTGGGCAAGACACTTAACCCACCTTGCCTGCTGGTGGTGGTCGGAGGGGCCGGTGGCACCAGTGCTCAGCAGTCTCGCCTCTGTCAGTGCGCCCCAGGGCAGCTGTGGCTACATCGTAGCTCATCCCCACCAGTGTGTGAATGTGTGTGTGAATGGGTGAATGACTGATTGTGTTGTAAAGCGCCTTGGGAGGTCCCAGGACTCTAGAAGGTGCTATATTAAATACAGACCATTTACTATGTAAGCTATGGGTAGACTATGTATACCACACTTAAAAGTGTGTGTACTGTGTGTAAATGGTGTGTAAACCACATATGAACAGCAGGAAGGCTGTAGATCATGTGTAGACTAGGTACAGCATACCTAAGCTGTGGGCATACTATTGGTAAACAACACATAGAGGGATCTTAACTATGGGACGGAGTAGTAGGGTTGTGTGATCATCGACTGACTCGTGTTTAAAGAGGTTATATTCCTTGAAGTACTTTCCCTTTAAATATTTAGAGCCAATAAAACATCAAAAATACGTAGAGATATTTAGCCAATTACAGGTTGTTGGACCGGTATTGGCCAAATAGAAAGTTGTATGTAGATTGTAGTCAACGTCAGCCTGAATGGCCAACTTTAAAGACCAACGCTGATGTTAAACGCTTTAGAGGAAAGGATTTCAGCCAAGAGATTTACTGGTCCTGTGTGGAGTACCTGGTTACTGAAGCTAACAGCTAGCTTGTTGAAAGACACAGGATGAGGACAGTCTGCTCGAAGGAAGACCTGGAGCTGGATGGACTGGTCCACATGGAAACTTGGAGACTGGAATTTGGCTTTGCACTGGACTGAAATCAGGATGGAGAAACAGCACATTAAATCAGATATGTAAGATTTAGTACTGCACAAAGGCTTGAATAGCTATTTTCTGTTAGATTTGGCCTCTAATGATCTGGACTAAATTAAAACGGCACGTTGGGGTTAGTCTTCGTTGCATCTTTGTACATTTAGAGAAAGCGTGTAGAGAGAGGAGCTGTGGTGCTGCGTGAGAGGCCTAGAGCAGCACAGATGTTAGAGAACATGTATGAGAGCTGTGAGGCAGCAGTGAGGTGAGCTGTAGGGTGGAGGTGAGACAGCATCAAGCTTTGGTGACAGATGTTAGACAGGAGTTTCCATGGACTATGATGTTGCACGTGACAGTAATCCGCAGTGAGAGCATGGTGGAGGTGAAGGGAACGCTAGAGAGGTGGAGATAGGTACTGGAAGAGAGCAATGAAGAAGAATCCATGTGTGTAAATGAGAGGAACACAAGTGGAATGGTGATGTGACGGAGTAGCAACGGAGAGGGTGGAAAAGTGGTGAAGAAGCGTGTGAAGAAAGATGGAATGAAGTTGGGTGGTGTGAAGGTAGGGGAGGCAGAAAGCAGGACTAAATGGAAACAAATGATTCGCTGTGGCGACCCTTTAACGGGTGTTTTTCTATAGACTCTGGCCGTTTTCTCATCAAGCTAAAGTTCTAAATTCTGGTCCTCAGCAGACTGTGCACGTTGTCCTCAAAAACAGTAAAGCTGGACAAGTGGAGGGCTAAAGAAGTGCAAGGTCTACAAACTCCAGCAGAAAATCAGAACCTGAAAGTCTTCAATAGAAACAAACCCAGACCTAAATCAGAACCCCGAACAAGAGCTGCTTCTGTCTTCAGCTTCTAGCTACCCGCTGCTGGAATCACCTTCAGGCTAAAATTAGGGATGCACCGATAGGACATCTTTGGGCCGATACTGATATCCGATATAAAGATCACTGTTATGGCCGATGACCAATAATACAGACATTAATCATTCTAAAAATCAGCAGATTTTGTATAGAATGAAAATGATTAAAGCTGAATTTACGTTATTATGTACACACAACACACACATTTAGGGTTCAGAGATGATATCGTGCACCGTTCACATGAGTAAACAAATACACATCACCCCCCTCACCCTCTGAAACAGGCAAACAAATGGAGACGAGATGGAAAAAAATATCGGTTGTTAATATCGGCATCGATTTAATTTATCAAACCGATACAGATATGTTGAAAAATGACTAACATCGGCCGATACCGATTTTGACGCTGATATATTGTCCATCCCTAGCTAAAATCCAACTTCTCTCTTCTGAATGATGTCATTCTAATAAAAACACCTCCAAGCATGCAGTGTGTACTGACTGAAGGGGACGTAGTCCTGAACTTCTATGGTCAGCTCGTTCGATCCAGCCAGGGCCGTTCGGTCGGTCCACAGCGACCTGGCGGCGCTGACAGAAGATGGGTCACACTCAGGCTCGGCCTCCGGGACCTCGTTCTAGATAAGAGATGTAAGAAAAACGCTCTGCTACACACAGCTATGATACTGTAATGTTAGTGACGTGCTGCTCAGCCTGTTGGGTTGGGTCTGTGGAGTCTTGGTACCAACCATTAGGACTCGGAAGAGATTTTTCTGGATCCTGGATTTTTGCTCCTCCTTTAAGGTAGAAGCTGGATGGGAAAAGATGAAACAGGGTAAAAACGGGTCCTGTACTAGCTCTTGTTCCAACAGTGGTACCTCGGCCCAGCAGCTCCATGCTGTAAATAATGTAGTCCTTCACACTGGCCATCAGATAGGCACAACAAAGAGCTGTGTTCAGGATGGCTGTCAGAAGACCCCACCAGCGCTCGGTCCGATAGTCACACATCACGTAATCCAACAGCCTGGTTCAGAACAAAAACAGGTCATCTATGCTCTGGGACCCCAACAGGGTCTCAGAGTTAACAGGGTCTCTAAAAGTGCTGCAAAGATTGGTCCTGATGACACTGACTACCAAAATCATCCAAGCATTTAATAGATCGTTTACTTTTTGAAGCTTCATTTTTCTCTCAAAACTGCAAATAGAGCACAAATTTAGGGTTGTTTCTCCACACCAATGTGCATTCCTGAAGCTTCTAACCTACTGAAGTGGATATTCTCAGCAGCAGGTAACGTCTGCTCTCTAAAGGGAGCAGGTCTGCCTCCAGAACATGAAGAAAGGCCAACCTTTCTGACATATGTTATGTGCAAATTATCATACAAGTCTCCGGACTTTGTTTTATTTGAGTCGGATCATTTATTTTTGGTCTCCATCAGAGTCCCCGACAGTGTCTCCATTAAGGTCCCTAACATGGCACATTTGTGTTAACCGGTGCAGCCAGTCACTCACTTTAGGGCTTTAATGTAGTCTTTAGCGTGGTAGTATTCCTCTCCCATCTGGACCACTGTGATTGGAAAAAAAAAAACTTATCAAGTCAGAGGGATTTATGGGGATGAATTATGCAAAACTCACTTGTTGCATCTTTCAGTACTGCCTGCCTCTAAACACTCCCAACAATAAATCTGTTTTCTGCCCATGTTTGGTTTAGGAATACGTTCCTAAAACGAGCCATTTCAAAACGTTTGCACTGAACTCCCTTCAACTGTGAAGCCCGCACCCACCAAAACCAACGAGAATCCAACATTTTAGTTTACCAAGAGGTGAAGGAAGGAGGGATTGTTTTTCGGCTGTCCAGGATGTGCCTTATACTCCCCCAGAGGGGCTGGATGGCTGGGGAGAGGGATTACCCCCCCCATAGTCTGACTCAATGGACTAACCCAGTGATTCTTAATTAGGTGCGAGAGAAAACCACATCTTTCCTCCTGAATCCAAAGTTTGACTCTCTGGCAGACTACCCTCTCCAGAACCCTTGAACAGACCATATAAGGGAAGCTAGGAGTGTTATACTCTGTGGATGGACACCCTGCAGGAAACCAGCATCCCAGTCTGCCAATCCAGTGGAACTGCCCCCAATGTCCATGCACTAAAGCAGAGCTGTGTCAACCAACACAATCCCACCAAATTTAGAGTCTTAAGGAACTTTGGACAATGACCCAGACAGTGAAGCGTGACCTAACTCTGCTCAGGAGTACGTTTTCTCTGTAACCAGTGTGGTGCTGTCACGTGTGGGTTTTATGGGACACAACCTTAGTGATCACCGGATTTAAGTCATTTGGATGTGACAGTGCACATCTGTAATAGAAAGCAGGAATGTGACCCCTGATGCCCCATGTTTTCTGTGGTAAACGCCCAGCCTATCAAGGAATGGGTGGGCGTGGCCAGCAACCACTCATTTTCCTTAAAGCGACAGAGCTCTGAAACGTCTCATTCTGAATCTGGAGGGTACTGAAAATCTCGAGAATTAAGTTGGTGAGATTGCTTCATGTGAGATGGATTGTATGCAAGAACTTTTGATTTTAAAAAGTCTTATTATGTCTCCTTTAATAACAACAAAACAAGGACCCCATGTCATCATCGTCACCCCTCATCACCATCACAGGTTTCAGTTCTTTATACCTAAAAAGGAAACGGAGGATTCTCAAACGTCCACCTGACAAAGCGAAATGCTAACACCTTCATCTCAGACAGAAGAGCCACGAGTTTAAAGAGATGTTAAAACACAGCAGCGATACGCACTGAGGTGGCTCTTCATCCGAGGACACTTGTACTTCTTAAACTGAGCAACAGCGTTACTGAGAAGAGCTATGATCAGCTCCTGTAAGGGAAGGACAGAAGCAGAGACAACAGTTCAGCGTAGAAACACCAAAACGCAACAGGCGCTAAGGTCTGGGTTAACGTCAGACTGAAAGAACTAGGGTTGGGCGATGGGAGGAGCCGTTACGGTTGTTTTTTACAGGAGGCGATTTGTTTATTTATTATTTATTTGTTTGTTATTGATGAATATTTTACACGTTACGCACAGAGAACATCGCGGAGGTAACAATCAAGAAAAGATCTCCATCAGCGCATCTGAGCCTTTTCTCACCTCCTCCGCCTCTGGCTGCTGACGGTGCACGCGCAGGCGGCGCGCTGAGGAGGGGTTTGGAGAGCGTCTGTGACGCACCCGACATCGTGCACTACAGCGCGGTGTTGAGCGGAAACCCTTCTATCTTTCTGAGTCTGGAAGACTTCTGGTTATTTCATTTGGAGAAATGTTTCCCGATTTAAAACTTTGGCTGAAGTAGCGCTCGTCGTTATTCAGCGCCTGCTTCGAGTGCGTCAGCAGAGCACGGATCCATCCAGAACATTATAGAAACAGTCATGAGTCTGTCTGAGGCAACAGTCTAGATGCTCATAACCTCTTCAGCAAGCTCCCTGGAGACGTGTGATCACACACAAGCTGCAGGTGACCGGTTCAGGTTCACGCGGCGCAGGAGGAACGTGCGTTCGAGCCGCAGCAGGTGAAATGTTCCTATTTTAACTGAAATCGTTTAACTGCATTGATCATGTTACTGGGTAATTCTGATCAGCTTGGTTGGACTAAATATTTATTAAAATGAATGGAAATTTAACAAATGATCATTCATTATTTTAAAAATGAAAGTGACGGGGATAAATGGATCATGTGACCTCTGGCAGCGAGCTGGCTCCTCAGAGTGCGTCCAAACTCAGCAGCGATTCATTCCATCGCCCACTCACAAAAGAAAAAACCCCAGTAGCCTTCGTTCAGAAAGAAACGTTTAGCTTAAATGAATACCACAACAGTGGGCACCACAGGGAAACGAAGACGAGGCGTGTTCTTAACATTTTAACCGTGTTTAAATACGGGCCGTTTGTACGTCACTCTCCAAACTGCAAATACAAAATTAAACAAAAAGAAAAATACAAATTTCTCTTCCAGCAAACATTTGTGCTGCGCCTGTCAAAAAAAAAATCTGTTTTGGGCTTCTTCTGTGTTCGCAAATCAGTCCGTGCGTCATGACGTCACATGCACGAATAAATCGTCCATCGTCTTTTTTTGGACCGACGATTGGAAAAATTGTACAAATCGCCCAACCCTAGAAGGTACGGTCGCTAACTGACATCTGGTGTGTGTTTTCTTACAGAATGTGGGACATCCCTCTCCTTCATTTGCAGAGCCAGAATCCCGCTCTTCTCCTTGTCAGCATCGGGTGGATCGATACCTGGAGATGAAACACACCGATCAGCTGTAGAAAGGCAACTCTTTAGTGTTTATTGAGAGAGAAAGCAATTGTGTCTGTCTGTGTGCGTGTGTGTGTGTGTGTGTGTGTGTGTGTGTGTGTGTGTGTGTGTGTGCGTGTGTTAGCACATACTCTGGTGTCCTTGTCTCCATAGCCTCTGGCCGTAGAAGTCCAGTCCTCCGCTCTGGGTTTCCACTGGGACTTGGGCAGGGAAACTCGCTCCAATCTGGAATACAAACGGCCATCAGCTGGGCTCTTCTTGATAAGACAATAGCTTGTGTTTTCATCACAGTGTCATCAGTAAAATCAGAATGCGACAGATAAGACGAGGAAGATGAGGCTCTAACCTGACACAGCTGCTGCGCCAGCTGCTTCCTGTCCTGGCTGTAACAGGCTCCCTGCTGGTAGTAGAAACCCGGGTTCTGGGTCTGAATGGCTGTAAGACCCAACTTTATTGCCTCATCAAATAGTTCACCAAATGACTGAAACCTGTTAGCAACAACAGAGATCCCGTTAGGATCTGGACCACTGATGCAGTTCTTAGCCGGGTTCAGATCAGGTTCAGGCTTGTTAACCTAGCTAATGGTGCGGGGGTAGCGGAAACATCTTACTATTGTTAAACAAACTGCGACATCCCCTTTCCAAGCCCAAGTCAAAAAGAAATGAAGTTCTTTTACGATGGAAGGGCAGTTAGAAGTCGTGTTTCCATTGTTGGAGCTTCAGGACCATTTCCCAAACGGGGAAACTGACCGGGAGATGTGATGGGCCGGCCCTCTCAGCCCTTGTGTCGCCATACAGATGTCAGCAAATCGCGACTGCTTCAGCAGTGAGTGATGTCACAGATAAGCGCCAAAATGTGTCCACAGGGACATTAAAAGTTTTGTTCTGTTAAAGGACTGCAATCGAATCCATTCACAGGAACGGGAGAGCAGCTGTATGACGTAAAATTGGCGTTAAAGATCAGAAGAAGCAGTTTTTTACCGAGCTTTGTGAGACAACAAAGCTCCATGAATGACGTTGTCGTGGGGAAGTTTAATAACGGTGATCTTAAAGCAGGTGCTTTTGCTTGTACTTCCATTCTGCTTCACGAGCAACTCTTCTACTTCTACGAACGCCAGTTGTTCAGGGCGACGACCGCTCATATCACGTCCTACTGAGTTACAACCATCAACTCCACCGGGCTTTTTCCGAGTCCCCGTCTCCGTTTAGGTACCCCACTGGTTCTGGTAAATGGCTCATTCGGCCAGTCCGGTGAAGCCAGAATGTTCCAGTAAAATTACCCTGAGGTTCCAAAAGTGGAAATACGCCTAGAGAACTCAAGAACAAGAGGTAAAACTGGGCAAGATTTATTTCTTTTTCTAATGACGAAGGGCTGCTCCGCCAAGCATGCTGCAACACCAAAGTAGCGAGTGAATTTTGGAGGGAAAAGTCTGAACTGAATGGAAAGTACACCCTCAGCTCATGCAGCATCACATTCAACAGAAAAGTCTCGAGTCAATTGAGTGCAGTTAGATTTACCATATTTTCCGGACTATAAGTCGCACTTTTTTTCATAGTCTGGCTGGTGCTGCGACTCATATACCAAATTATGTATACCGCGCTGCTGTGGGCCGGCTCCAGACCAGGAATGAGCTCCCCTGCCCCGCCATCACCTGCTGGATCCTGTGGCGAGGTGAATGAGCTCTCCCCGCCCGCTGGGAGGGTTTGGAAAGCCGCCATCCTCTGCTGGAGACCGTGGCGCGCTGCTGCGCCGCGTTGTTTATTCTGTTATTGTTACCGGCACTTGTCTTGCAATGTGAAATGCTTGGTCTCAGATTTTGTAAGAAAAATGATAAAATTTCCCCCCAAAATGCGACTTATATATAAATTTTTTTCTTCTTCATTATACATTTTATGGCTGGTGCGACTTATACTCCAGAAAATACGGTACAAAGATGCAACATGTTGATGGGTACATTGTTTCAGGAGAGAGCAGCAGATTGGGAGAAAAGGTACAAGGTGTTGCACCAAAAGAAATCTGATCCTGAGCAAATTTAAGTTCTCATCAACTTTCTTTCGATATCCAAATGAATGCATCAATGCTTCCGGTTCAACGGATCCACGATCACACGGTAATGTATGTGTGACCAGGGAGATAGAAGTAGCAAGAAAAATGGCTGAATGGACGCCGACATACAAAACAGCCACTAGAAAGCTCCAGAATTTAGTCTTTTTCACACAAGTGAGCCAAATCTCTGTTATTAAGAGTAATCTGATGGAATGTAATACTGCAATTTCCATCCATCCATTTTCAGCCCCTTATTCGGAGTCGGGTCACAGGGGCAGCAGCCTAAGCAGAGAGCAGTCTTAGTGGAGTCCAACTCTCACTGGAAACGGGCTTGACTTACTGCCGGCAGTGCGGAACAAGCTATGACACCGGTCATACAAGTACCTAACAGCCGGTGCAGCCGCGCTCTCGTGGTTGAGGCTGTCGCAGGCCACACGTAG
The DNA here is from genome assembly GCA_006942095.1 of Nothobranchius kuhntae. Classification (NCBI taxonomy): domain Eukaryota; kingdom Metazoa; phylum Chordata; class Actinopteri; order Cyprinodontiformes; family Nothobranchiidae; genus Nothobranchius; species Nothobranchius kuhntae. The sequence continues at coordinate 413,696 of SSNQ01034641.1, forward strand.
GTGAAGGGAGGCTACCCTCTCGTTCACCGGGGTAAACCCCATCGTACAGGCACCAAGATGGGAGGCAACAAGTATGCCCACCCCTGCTCGGTGCCTTTCAGTGGGAGCAACTCCAGAGTGGTAGAAAGTCCAACCCCTCTCAAGGACACAGGTTCTGGAGCCAGAGCCATGCGTTGAGGCGAGTCCAACTACATCTAGTCGGAACCTCTTGACCTCTCACACCAACTCCGGCTCTTTCCCCACCAGAGAGGTGACATTCCACGTACCGAAAGCCAGCTTTTGTGGCCGAGAATCACATCGCCAAGGTCCCTGCCTTCGGCTACCACCTGATACACAATGCACCCGACCTCTTTGGCCCCTCCCACAAGTAGTAAGCTCATGGAAAGGAGGCCCCACGTCTCCTCTGCACTTGTTATTTTGTTTTAAATAAGCCATCACACTTTTTATGGTCTCGGTTTGCTGGCAAGCCTGACACTGGCACGGCCATAGTGTGCATATCAGATCTGCTCACAACGGTCCAAGGAAGGCTCAGGTAGTTCGTGTTTTTGCTCACACACGAAAAACTTAGAGGGAACATTGGTTGTGACCTCCTGTAGGTAATGAAGCTGTGTGGTATGTCGTGTGTTTGTTACAACACGAGAAGCACTTGGGTAGGAAGGGTGTGTGTGTGTGTGTGTGTGTGTGTGTGTGTGTGTGTGTGTGTGCGTGCGTGTGTGTGTGTGTGTGTGTGTCTCACTGTTTGGACATCCATGCAGAGTGCTCAAAGGCCAGCTCAGCACAGCCAATCTTCTTTTTACACAGGTCGATGTGCTTTCTGAACTGAGCAATGGCGTCCAGAGGAGTGTTGTGCTGAAAACACAGGCGGCAGATCTAGAGGGACCAAACACACAGAAGAAGAACTTGACCCATCTTCTCCAGGATGAAAAGCAAACCTGCACCATGACGATCACGACCGCAGAAGCAAACAAGCGTGGATTCAGAGCAGATCATTCTGACCTATCAAAATCCCCCTCACCCATCGGGGTCACACACATCAAACTTCACCCACCGGGTGAGCTTCACCCTACCTTGTAGTTGATGAATCCTGCCATGGTTTTGATCTCCAGCATGTTGGTCTCGTGCACCCTCAGCTCATGGACCAGACTGTAGGCTGTTTTATAGTATCTGCAGCAGAAACACACGCCCTGAACAAAGACCCGTTCTGCACCACCCAACGAGAAACACACCTCTGCCTCACTAACCAACACAAACATGTTTCACAGAAGCAGATCTACACTTTGGCCGCATTTGGGTCTCAGACATCTCCAGCCAGGATGGACGTGTTTAACAAGAGAAGCTTTCGGCTCAGACTTACTTCAGAGCATTCTGGGTGTCCTGTTTCAGCTCGCTGAAGAAGGCGATTTTAAACTGATGTCGTACAAACAGCAGCTGCAGAAAGCACACAGAGGTCAAAGGTCAGCTCGTGGCAAGAAAACCACAGCTCCCTCTTCATGTCTGAAGAGAACAGTCTTCCACATCGGTCTTCTTTCAGCTACAGCGTCTGAGGACGAGCGCTATATAAAGCCTGAGTTATACTTCTCAGTCTGCGCCGGAACAAAGACACAACGCCTTTATGCGTCAACTCAAGGGCTCTGCAGCAGGACCACAGAGGGCAACGGAGACGTGTCCAAATTTTTAACTGTCCATCAAAAGTGACAGAGACAGCAAGCACGTGACTGGTCAGGACGCCGCTTCCTTAAAATTCGTCAACAACACTGCCACCGCCCACCCCCACCCCCCTCAAAAAAATAAAAGGAGTGCCGAAGATTTCTAGCAGCAGACACGGAGCAGACTGAAAAAAGTCAGATGATATAAGCGTTTATACACCCGTGAATGAAGGAGTGCAATGATACGCAGCAAACCTTTTATTCATGGAAGGAAATTACGTGAAACGTGGATTTAGAGGAGGCGACTGGATGGAAAAAAGGAACGCAAGTCAACGGGGCTAAAAACGCTATTGTCTAATTCTGCTTGTTTTGTGTCATGGATTTCACATATGATGTCCGTGAATTTTAAAGACACATTTTGATACCAAGAACGCGCTTATTTTCGAACGTGGGGAAACGCTGTTTTAGGTTTTGTGTGAAAATAAGTCCAGGAATACAAATGCGCTTCACGAAAGTGGCGTAATTGAACCAGACACGGAGAAAACTGAGGGAAAAGGGCTGTAAGTTCAGCAAACTCCCCACAGGAGAGATTATGTGACGACGTCATATATGCAGCGTGCCGACGTCTGATTTGTGGTCCTGCTAACAGCGAACTTTTACAAGCTGATTATTTCAAAGTACGTGACAAGCGTGGTTGAAACACTCTTTATTACTTTCATTTAAATTTAAGTACAGCATGTGTGTGATCCAGGGTCGAAGGCAAAGCGGATTAGAAAATGGCGTTTTTAGCCCCGCTGACTTGCATTCATGTTTTCATTCTTCTGGAGACCCGTGAGCCAACTGGAAAGGGAGGAGACGTAGGCTCCCTATGGTGTCTGGTATCCCAGAAAAGCACTACACGCTCTGTTGTCCTGAAAGGAATTCAACTGCAAAACTCCTCAGGCGACAGAGAAGTCCATCAATGCGTGTTTGCGTCTCTGAACCTGAGCCGATGGAGACGTGCAAATGTGGCTAAATAATAAACTGGGGTCACGTCTGTGACCGCGGCCAATGAAGCGAGGTCTTCCATCACCCACTGCAAGGCCACACCCACAAATCCACTTTTTGTTTCAAACACAAAAAAGTTTTCAGAGCACAAAATGATGCACAAAAAAAATCTCTTTGAAAGCAAAACTTATTTATACAAACAAAAATGCCGATATCGGCATTAATAATTTATATTGGAAAATATCATTTTTCGGTCTAATGACACGACTTTTACATACCATACACTAGGGATGTAAGAAAATATCGATATGGCAATATATCGTGATTTTTTTTCCTGCGATATTATATAGATATTTAAAAGCCGTGTGTCTAATTTTTGGAAGAATTTACATGCAAACATTTGTGTATTTTCTTTTCTTTTGGTGTAATTCAAACACCAACCACTAGTTGGCAGTAGTGTGCCATGGGTTTTGTTTCCACCACTGAAATGTAAATCCCTCTGTTATGGCTCAGATACCTCATGTTAAAACATGTTACGAATCGGAACGGACTGTTTATTGAATTTTCTCATAAGTTCAACGTAAAAACATCGCTAATACTGTCTGGCTGAATGTATCGCAACATATCGTGATATGTTGTATTGTCTCCCCTGCATCGTGATACGTATCGTATCACCAGAATCTCACCAATCCCTACCATACACATATTATACGTCAAACTCTTTAGCTACTGAAGATAATAAATATGAAACTTTTCCAGTTACCGGTACTAACAAAGTAGTAGATGTCCTTATAGCACTGTAGAAGATTTGTGATGTTAGTAACCTAAAATGTTTTTCTTGATTTTTTTTTGGGGGGGGCTGCATATATTGGCATCGGTTAATGTCGAATATTAGGAGTCAGACAATGTCGGTAAAAAAAGCCATTATTGATCATTCCTAAACTCCATAGAAACGGATTTATTTTCTAGTGAAGACGTGAATGAGAATTTCACCATCTATGTTCCTGTTACACCTGAAGCAGTTTCATACACTAGTTCTAAATACAGGGTATCTGCAGGTTTAAGGGAGCCAAATGTAAGACTTTTTAAGACCTTTTTTAAGGCCACTTTGACCAAATTTAAGCTATTTTTTTAAATTAAATTTAAGTTATAATTTCCAGCTATTGCCTTGAACTGGTGCTAACCACGTCGTGAATGTGGGATTAGCCATCCAGTTACCATTAATGTTGCACTTCCCCATAGCGCAAGCTCTCACTAGCATGCTCCTCTAAAAATAGCCCCCTTTCACAACCAACCGTATGTGTACAGTTCCGCTTACGCCAACATCATACACAAAAAATCCTGAACTAACTAGAAATTCACAAAAATTTTATAGAAATAAAATAATCTTGTTTATTGGGTCTTTGGTAATTTAAGACCATTGGAAACTGGATTTAAGGATTATTAGTCATTTTTAAGGATTTTTAAGGCCTTAAATTTGGAAAAGCTAATTTAAGACTTTTTAAGGACCTGCGGATACCCTGTAAATAAAGTCAGCTGTCTGTGTTTACTGTCAGAATCTTGGAGCCATTTCTGTTCTACACCTGATGGTGGGCGTGGCTTTATACCTGGTGGGTGGTCTTGTTGAGGAACTCCTTGTGTGATTTAACACGACGGATCTCAGTGTAGTAGTAGGTCTGTGCGTGCTCGTAGAAGGCATTCTCCAGCCTGAGGGGAACAAGACATTACGGTCAGACAGCAGGCGAAGGCGGAAGCCTGTTGGTCTGAGAGGGATTCAGGTACCTGATGATGTAGCCCACCAGGTGGTCGGTGTGTGGGAGAACAAACAGGCTCTTCCCAGACAGGTCGCAGGCGTTACAAAGAGCTGAAGCCCTCTCTGAAGCTACCAGGTCTTCTCCTGTGGAGACATGGATACAACTAGTCAGGGCAGAAAGCTAAAATAAAGTGTTCTGACTGGGCCTGAAGATTTACCTGGAGGTAAAGGGGTTTTCTTCTGGATTAAAACCACAGCCACTTTGGTGTTTCTGCCCTGCAGACTTGTCCTAAAGGTGAGCAGAGATCAAGCAGAGACCTGCTGAAAAACTCAGTCTCAGATGAACAGGCAGGCAAGAGTCTGCAGCTGGAACTCACCTCACTATCTCCACTTTAGTTGCACATTCTGACTGCTTTTCTTTCCACTGTGGATCATCCCAGTCCAGCTCATAGAACAGAACCACTAGTGCAGGAACAAGATTCAGGTGTTTGTTCATCCAACCCGTTTTCAGGATGCCTTTGGGGATGTACCACTCGTAGGAGGTCCGCTAGGAACACAACACACATCCGCTTAGACGGGACCAGAACCATTGGCTTCATCCACGAACTAGACTTCTGGAATCGGGTCTCTGGCTTCAGAACAGTTTCGTCTGGAAGCTTGAAACAAGATGAGCAGCTTTGCCGTTTCTGGGTCTGGTTCCAGGTTCTTCTACAAACCTCTGAGTTACTTTCTGTTCATTTGATCTTAATAAAAAACTATTAGCATATTTGTTCCACATTTGGAGTGTTTATGGCACATATGTCAGACACAAGGCCCGCGGGCCAGATGCGGCCCGCCGAGCATTTTTATGTGGCCCGCGAGATAAATATCAAAAATATATTAAAACTGGCCCGCTGGCCTATTTTACCGCAAAGACTTCAACTCCCATGATGCTTTGCGGCGTCAGCGCGGAGCCAACGAAGCCCCCTCCTTTGTGTTTTTTCAGCGCCTGCTGCCGGGTGTCTGCAGCTCCGCTGTCTCGGACAAACTACACTCCTCTCACTCAGCGCCGAGTTTACTCAGCTGTTTTCTGACGTTGAAGCCCAGAAACGGAGATTTTAACCGCTCAGTAACGTGTTCACGACTGAAAGAGAAAGTTTTCCCACTAACTTCCAGACAGAGCCGAAATAACTCCAGCGAACAGCGACACGCTCAAACCAGCATGACTCTGTGGTTGTGTTTCCTCCCCGACACACAACAACGTGGTCAAGCTGCTCAGACATGTTCATCAGCACAAACCTATGTGAGCACCTGTTGTCATCTAATGTTGTCATTATTATGATGAAGATGAACAAAACAACAGGAGTCTCCTCCTCAGCTCAGATCAACCCCATGATGCAGGTATCTGGCTGGAACAGGTGAGCATCACAGTAAACCAGTGGAGCAAACTGAGCTTTAAATATGTTGGTTTGATGCTCTTTTTCTGCTCCAAATCATGAAAGTTAACAGGTGAGATGTTGCATTATCATTTAAGATAAAATGATATTTTTGTTTTGTTGTTGGCCCGTGAGGAAAGATTTAACCTACAGTAAACAGGAAGTGGAAAGGCTGCAGATAGATGAATAGAATAGAAAATCCCTTTATTGTTCCTCAGTGGGGAAAGCTAGACGTCACAGCAGCGATGACACGTATTACAGGAGAAAAAAAGGAGAATAAAAAATAAGAAAAATGAATAAACAAGAAAATATAAATCCTGAATAGATTTTAAAAATGCTGATTATACCACAAGTAATGAATACCACTGATGCCTTTTATTTAAAACTGACTTGCTCGTGTGTAATTTGGTTATTCCACATTCAGTGTTAATGCAGAAATAAGTTTGTTTGCAAATTTAAAGGTTCAAAGTTGCATAAATGTTGATAAAGAAAATGTGCAACTTTGCCATCACTTTTTCAAAAAATATTAAGTTTGGCCCGCGACTCCGTCCCAGAGTTTCATTTCGGCCCCGTTTGAGTTTGAGTTTGACTCCCCTGGTTTATGGAGTCAGCAGAGACCCACGTGGCAGCACAACATGTCCCCTTGCTAACAACCGATCTGAACTGTTAGATAAGAACTAGGGTCTAGCTCCAGGGCCCTCGTTCATCAAACATTCATAAACTGTAGTTCCCATTTCATCCTAAGACTGAAATTCAGAACGTTCGTACGAACGGCCAAAACCCTGGAGTGGCCACTCGTACGTGCATTCTTCCACAACCGTCTGTTGATACATCCCACCTGCGCGTGCCTATGTGCTCGTGTCCATTCAGTCACCCACATGCAGAAACGCCCTTAATTAACCATATGTGGTCACGCCACGTCCTCAGTTCCTGAGGGGAATCCCTGGGTTCTTCCTGAGAAATAAAAACTTTATCGACAGTGAGGTCGAGGAACTGGCTGCCGAAGTTGAAGAGAACTAAACAAATTGCACAGGTGGTTCAACATGAAATAGAATTAGATAAATCATGGCGTAACGGACAGAAAGCTCCATTCTCGAGTCATTTACAGTTAATATTTAAAAGGAACCCAGGTTACAAAACCTTGTGGTTCTTAAAAGATAAATGTTAGTATCATTTATATTAAAATGGTGTAAAAAGCCTTCTTGATGTCTTCATTTTTATAACATTTGTAAAAACAGTTTAACTCGTAGGTCGCCATTGTTGTTAGCGTTGCAATGCACTCTGGGTAGTGACGTCATTTGGTTGTACCGCGGTTGCACCGCCCGGCTTTGGGACCGTGTAGCGACTGTTCAGCGACATCAACATGTCATCTGTTCAGCCTTTTCACTTTGAACCAGAGCGAAACATTAATGATGACATCACTGATGATGTTTCACAAAACCAGCATCAACAAGAAGAGCAAGAAGGGCGAGATGAAACGAGAGCAGGACAAAACCGGTGGTGCGTGTGCGGCAAACACGTCTCCATGGTAACCGGGAGGGAGAGTGTTGTCAGGAGCTCACTTTTGATCGTGTGATCAAACGTATTCAATTCTGAATGATTTAGGGGAATTTTAGCATCCAGAGCTGTCGTGTGCTTCAGACATGATCAGGATCTTCAGTGAAACGACTTGAATCATTGTTGCAGATATTATATATCTGGAGAACACTGTATTGCTGCACTCACTGCTTGTTTTACTGACGGGAGAGGTGAGCGTTCAGCTTCATCCGTGACGAGTGGCGTGTCCGATGGATCGCTGAACGTGACAGAAGCGGCAGCTGCAGGAGCGGGTTGTCGGCTCAGGAGAGCGTCCAGCGTCTCTTATCTCTCCGAGGGC
>SSNQ01034641.1:421382-442006 GCA_006942095.1 Nothobranchius kuhntae
TTTTCTGCTCCAAAACATGAAAGTTAACAGGTGAGATGTTGCATTTTCATTTAAGATAAAATGATATTTTTATTTTGTTGTTGGCCCGTGAGAAAAGATTTAACCTACAGTAAACAGGAAGTGGAAAGGCTGCAGATAGATGAATAGAATAGAAAATCCCTTTATTGTTCCTCAGTGGGGAAAGCTAGACGTCACAGCAGCGATGACACGTATTACAGGAGAAAAAAAGGAGAATAAAAAATAAGAAAAATGAATAAACAAGAAAATATAAATCCTGAATAGATTTTAAAAATGCTGATTATACCACAAGTAATGAATACCACTGATGCCTTTTATTTAAAACTGACTTGCTCGTGTGTAATTTGGTTATTCCACATTCAGTGTTAATGCAGAAATAAGTTTGTTTGCAAATTTAAAGGTTCAAAGTTGCATAAATGTTGATAAAGAAAATGTGCAACTTTGCCATCACTTTTTCAAAAAATATTAAGTTTGGCCCGCGACTCCGTCCCAGAGTTTCATTTCGGCCCCGTTTGAGTTTGAGTTTGACTCCCCTGGTTTATGGAGTCAGCAGAGACCCACGTGGCAGCACAACATGTCCCCTTGCTAACAACCGATCTGAACTGTTAGATAAGAACTAGGGTCTAGCTCCAGGGCCCTCGTTCATCAAACATTCATAAACTGTAGTTCCCATTTCATCCTAAGACTGAAATTCAGAACGTTCGTACGAACGGCCAAAACCCTGGAGTGGCCACTCGTACGTGCATTCTTCCACAACCGTCTGTTGATACATCCCACCTGCGCGTGCCTATGTGCTCGTGTCCATTCAGTCACCCACATGCAGAAACGCCCTTAATTAACCATATGTGGTCACGCCACGTCCTCAGTTCCTGAGGGGAATCCCTGGGTTCTTCCTGAGAAATAAAAACTTTATCGACAGTGAGGTCGAGGAACTGGCTGCCGAAGTTGAAGAGAACTAAACAAATTGCACAGGTGGTTCAACATGAAATAGAATTAGATAAATCATGGCGTAACGGACAGAAAGCTCCATTCTCGAGTCATTTACAGTTAATATTTAAAAGGAACCCAGGTTACAAAACCTTGTGGTTCTTAAAAGATAAATGTTAGTATCATTTATATTAAAATGGTGTAAAAAGCCTTCTTGATGTCTTCATTTTTATAACATTTGTAAAAACAGTTTAACTCGTAGGTCGCCATTGTTGTTAGCGTTGCAATGCACTCTGGGTAGTGACGTCATTTGGTTGTACCGCGGTTGCACCGCCCGGCTTTGGGACCGTGTAGCGACTGTTCAGCGACATCAACATGTCATCTGTTCAGCCTTTTCACTTTGAACCAGAGCGAAACATTAATGATGACATCACTGATGATGTTTCACAAAACCAGCATCAACAAGAAGAGCAAGAAGGGCGAGATGAAACGAGAGCAGGACAAAACCGGTGGTGCGTGTGCGGCAAACACGTCTCCATGGTAACCGGGAGGGAGAGTGTTGTCAGGAGCTCACTTTTGATCGTGTGATCAAACGTATTCAATTCTGAATGATTTAGGGGAATTTTAGCATCCAGAGCTGTCGTGTGCTTCAGACATGATCAGGATCTTCAGTGAAACGACTTGAATCATTGTTGCAGATATTATATATCTGGAGAACACTGTATTGCTGCACTCACTGCTTGTTTTACTGACGGGAGAGGTGAGCGTTCAGCTTCATCCGTGACGAGTGGCGTGTCCGATGGATCGCTGAACGTGACAGAAGCGGCAGCTGCAGGAGCGGGTTGTCGGCTCAGGAGAGCGTCCAGCGTCTCTTATCTCTCCGAGGGCGTTTAGGCTCCTTGTGTGGGAAAATTGTCGGTAAAGCATTTATTTTCTGCCTTCTCTCATACCCAGCCACTCCGGTGAGCTCTTTAAGTAGTCGTGGTCGACTATAAGCCTCAAACGCATCAGGAGAAAAATGTTGGGAACACAACCGCGGATCTTTGGGAAGTTGTGTCCGTCCACAGGCGCCTTCCAGCTGCTTTCTCCTCTTCTTGCCAGTGGAAAAGCTGTGTAAACTCACATCACTCCCCTTGTTGCCCTCTGACTGGAAATTACATCCAAAAGCAGCTCAATGTGGCATTTTACCTCATTATTAATACGGTGAGCGCGTAAACAAACACTAGCCTCAATAGCTGTTCTTCCAAGAGCAACCAGTATACGTCATCGCCCCCAGAGTGCATCACGTGTGGAAAACATGGCGTCCTATGTATGTCCAAAAATGTACTAAATATAGATTTATAAATAAACAGCAGTATTTTGTGTGTTTCTAACAACATATTTTGGTACAACAGAAAACGTGTGGCTTATTAGGGCATACACGTCCTCATAGCCGGAGTTTAGTTTTAAGGAGTCACAGGCATGTTATGTTTGGAAAGGTTTGTCTGACTGCAGAGATGTCATTCAGTTTGGTTACCTTGGTGTCACGCGTGTGTTCGAGGAGCAGAGTGAAGAAAGTTCTCGTGGTTGACAGTAACTGAATCTGGACTGGAATCAGATTTGAGCAGTTTGTCTGTCGCGCCATAAAGGGTGTTAAATCAGAGCATAGCTCCAGAAGGATCTCCTTCAGGAATCAGACCACAGTGCACACTCGAATGAATCCTCCAATAACACAAGATTAGCCATGCTACAACATCGGTTTCGGTCACAGGTGTCTATTATAGGTTCTAATACCAGTTAAGCAATAAAGCTGTTTCTCCACCGACATTCATTATTTATTGGTTAACAATATTTTCTGGATGAGTATAGACATGTGAAATATTTCAGTCTAAGCCACTGGTTGGGAACACTTGGGAATTACGTTAATGTTTGTGTGATGAAGAACCTTTACAGACCTTGGAACGACATTTGGGATACTCGTGGTCTCCTGGAAGAACTTTGAAGGAGATAGGGACCCTGTCAGCACGGCGGTTGGCACAGAAAGCATCCCAGATGGCTCGGTGCACCGCATTGAAGACCACATCCAGACCAGTTAAAGCCACAAAAGCCAGGGGCCGGCAGCACAACTCAGGGGGGAGTTCCCACTGGGTTCCTGCCATTGTGGTGGCTTAACACACACCCCTACACAAGAAAGAGCAGGCACAGACGTTTTGTTTTAGTCTGATTAATGTTTAAAACATACATTTGCAGTGGGTTCTAGTAAGTATTAATGCCTTGTATGTTTACACACACACACACACACACACACACACACACACACACACACACACACACACACACACAGTGGGTACGGAAAGTATGCAGACCCTCATCGATTTTTTACTGTTTTATTGTAGCCATTTGTTAAAATCAACTAAATTCGTTTTTTCCTCATTAACGTACACACATCACCTCATGTTGACTGAAAAAAATCAGAATTTTATAAATTTCTGCAATAAAAAAGACAAACTAAAATATGACATGGTCCTGAATGATAAATGAATGTGTGACTGAAGTGATGAAAGCATGTTTGAAGGCAAACAAACTGGAAACGACAGCTAAAGATCCCACTCTCAGACTACAGCAGCAACACTGGCTGGTGGTCTGACTAAACAACTTTGTGACAGAATAATAAATGCAGAATGCATTTCCTTAGCTGTGGACAAATAGTTTTATTCATTTGAATGTATTACTACATGGAAATTGCACGTGTGCCTGCTGCTGTTTAGATTGAAGGCTAGTTGTGGTCAAGTTCGTTTTATTAAGGCGCGATGACTGACAAATGGCACGACTCGTTGAAAATGTTTAATGTGGCCCTTTGTGACTTGTATCCGAGTACCCCGGTGTCTCGGTCTATCTGTTGTTTGTTGGTTATGGGAACATCCTCCCTGATGGCCGGTTAACATCATTTATTACATGTAGGAACTCAGTACATCCATCTGAACTGTGGTTAAACACTCGGCCCACTTTGTGCCAATGCTGTTCATCCTTTAAATGCCCTTAACTAAACTAACACCTCCTGGTTAAACGATGGTTATAAATACCTAAACTAATAGAACTGACATGTGCTGGGACTAACTTGGTTAGATAACTATATAAAGACTCCACGTCCATCGGAGGACCACGCAGAGACGAACCCGAGGACAGTTTGGACATTCAGGTCACCTGTTTGATACCAGACTGAGGGAGGAGCCCGGAGTAAACCCAACATAAGCCCACACAGGCGTGCCCAGTCGGGACTCGAGCCAGCTGTGTTACCAGAAACATATGGAGCTGGTCACTGCTGACTTACCGAACCGGACCCTACCGAACCGTGACTGACACTGCTCACACGGTCAAAACCGGAAATAGGAGACTAGCTCGGCTAGCGCCGTAGCCTCTTCTCACTCCACAACTACCTGAGACGTTTCTGGTCCCGTTTATACCCCAACCCCCCAGACTAGGTCGGACCGATACAGCACAGACAGGTGACTCTATCTCAGGTACACTACCTGGAGGAGGATCGGCAGCGACTTCCAGTCCAGGCCGAGGCGACCTACCGTTCCGGCTGCTTTAAGGTCAATAAATTCAATTAAATTTCTGCCCCGGAGATCACCAGACGAGTCATCACTCAGCTGTCAACTCCAAAAAACCGAAAACAAAAGCTAATTTCGCTGTTGAACTCACGGCCCACTGTTGTGTAGCTAAAGCTGCGCCTACTGCTTCCGGTGTAAGTTTAAATTACATCCGGTCAGACTTTTCAAAGTTAAAGCGCTTTTCCACTGCAGTAAATATCATCACCATTTACCATACATATATATTTGCAGTGGTTGAGTTAATAAGCGCAACTCTGCGATGCATTGCGTCATTCTTCTGGTACCATAAGCGTTTTAGCCCATTTTTGTTGAAGTTGAATCCCAGAACCCTTAAAATGGGAGAGTTTAAAACACTTGTTTTAAACTATTTGCTTTTTTAAACACACTAATAAAATTTGAAAACCATACAGTGCTTGGTTCAAACGTTATATTTTAACAACAAAATCACAGCAAACCTCTCCCACCTCAAAAATGGTTTGATCCAGCTCACCTTTCCCAGCCAGGCTAGTACCCAGGCACACCCAAAAGTGATGGGAACTCCGGCTCTTTCAAGAGATCTACTTCTTGCGGGTTGGCTCACTAAAACGAACCAGCTCTTTTGGCTCTCACACGGCTCCTCACATTTTCCAGCCATCCATCATCTATCCATGCCCTGGGTCTTCCCTTTGGTCTCCTCCCAGTTGAACGTTGGAGCTTAGATGTTACGTAGCAATCCCTAATTAAGTGTCTTAGAAAATTGTGATGTCTGGGTTGTAAAATAAATCTGACTGTATGGTTTAACAAACGACCAATTAATAATACCATCCATGCCAGTTGTGCAGAATCTACAAACTCTTGGGTTGAGTGCTCCTGGCGATCCAGGGGCCGGAGAAGTTGGTACGGACAGACTGCAAATGGAGTTGACTTCTGTGGTATCAAAGCACGTAGATCCACCTCGAATACAGAACCGCTGGTCAGGGATGCCCTCAGGGTGAATGCTGGCAGTCAGATGAAGTTTTGCTACCTTTCAGTTTTGCAAAGAAGTTTTGACCTTGAGGTAGGGCTGGGCAATAAATCGAAAATGTATCGTTATCGAAATTTCTGACTCTTATGAAGATAATTTTTCCCATGTCAATAAATATGATAATAAAAAAATGAAATGATTTGTGTGAGTTGGCAACGTATCATGTCCCTGTAAGAAGTTGTAGCGTGTTCATTTTGACTGTTAATGTGATCCAAACTATAAACAACATGGATAATAAATGTTGTATTGTAACTTTATCTGGATTCATGATTATGGAAGCCCATTCCCGCCACTCAGATAAAAAAAAATCTCATAATCATGACTTAGCCATCTCAATATAATGATATACTATCTCATTATTATGACTTACCTATCTCATATTGAGATGGCTAAGTCATAACTATGAGATAGTAACTCATTATTATGAGATAATTAGCTATCTCATAATTATGAGTTACTACGTCATAATTATGAGATAGTTAAGTGATAATTATGAGAAAATATCTCATTATAATGAGATAGCTATGTTATAATTATGAGATAATATATATATTTTTTTTATCTGAGTGGCGGGAATGGGCTTCCATAGTATGGTTAAAAGGTCTGAAAAGTCAGACAAACCTCTGAATAAGGACCAAGGGGACAAAAGGGAACATCTGTGGGGAACTCCAAGGGACAGTAACGGGTGCTGCTGCTTCCCTGGACGTTATTTTAATATTGAGGGGACTTTATTCCAAGGATGTGTCCTGGAAGTCCCACTGAGGAGCTGGTGCTGGTTCGGGTGTGTGCTGCTGGGTCAGCTGTTATGAACATCCCTGCAGCTCTGTAGGCTGACCGGATCACTCCGGATCCTCAGACGTTTCATCTGCATCACCTCCAGATCCTCCCAGCTTCCTGCCCTCTGCAGGCTGACCTCTGTTCCGTCCAGAGGACCGAAGACATGCTGCAGCCATGAAGCGGGGGACAGCGTCTGTCTTCTAACCGGGGTAAGTGCTGAAAAAGACGGGGCTTTCACCTCCACTGGGGGTGATGTTTATCATCTGCTCGGTTCTGGGAGTTTCCAGCGGGTGGGGTGATGATGCAGTATTTGAGCCGAGCCAAACTCCGTTTAGAAAAGTCGCGTTTTGCGTTTTTGCCTTGAAGTGAGCCAAATGTTCTGGATCCGATGTCAGATCACAGACTTGTTGACCCAACTGGTCAGTTCGGCTCGGTTCAGTCATTCAGCATCCGGCAGATTCATGTAGGGAAGGACCCGGGTAGGTAACGCGCGCGCGCGCGCACGCACGCACACATACACACACGAGGCTGCAGGAAGCTGGGTAGTCACAACTAGCGTTTATATTTACTGCAGATCCTATCCGTGCGTCATGCTGCAGCGCTGAAGCTACCCCTTATTCCATCAAAGTTCACTGGTTTCCCACAGGAAGTCAGGCAGATTGTTCTCATGCTGATGGCCCATGATCAGACTGTCAGAGGCACACAAAACCAGGACCAGAACCATACTGTCCAGTTCCTTGACTAAACTGGGACCAGAACCACATCAATGCTGTCTCATGTCTCAGCATAATTAAAGATAATAACTGTAGAATTTGTTTTTTACTCATGTTCTGGACAAGATTTGATTTCTACACCAAATCACAAAAATCTGAGAAGATTCATATTTCTGTCCTGTCCTGATCTGACCTGTAGTGACCTGTTATAACCTGTCCTGATCTGACCTGACCTGTAGTGACCTGTTATAACCTGTCCTGATCTGACCTGTAGTGACCTGTTATAACCTGTCCTGATCTGACCTGACCTGTAGTGACCTGTTATAACCTGTCCTGATCTGACCTGACCTGTAGTGACCTGTTATAACCTGTCCTGATCTGACCTGTCCTGTTTTGTCCTGACTTGTCCGTCCTGTGTAATGATTTAGATTACATGTTATTTAATGAGCCATAACGTGTAGGATTCCATAGGCAATATGAAATCCACCTTACGGATCTGTGAGGTTATTTAAACCAGAAGATCGGAACTTTTTATTGCAGGGATTAGATAACCGCTTCGTATTCACTCAGAGACAACAGAAGAGAGAGAGAGTCAAGTTTAAAAGTTAAGAATTTTATTACTAACAAATTAAACTAGACTGACTTTAAAACTAAATGTATGGTGTAACTTAGGGCTGCATGATATTAGGAAAACCTGCGATATTCGGTAACAGTGCTTAATATTGCGATATCGATATTACTCATGATAAATGAACAAATACTAAAGTATGCAGTGTTGATGTCGTCTGGCGTGTGACGTCTGCTCTGGGTTCAAAGCAAACAAAAACTAATGCATGAATTCCATTACAACATAACATTTTTATTGCAAAAATATGCAGCTGCACCTGCTACTGTATTAGCAGCTGCACCTGCTACTGCATTAGCAGCAGCACCTGCTACTGTATTAGCAGCAAAACAACAAACTGCATGCATGCAGTTTCTCAGTGACTTTAAAACATCACCTCCACCATAAAACTTTTTCTGATGCTCCAAATACAGAAAAACATCCCTTACCAGGGTTTTCTGTATAAATAAAAAAAAATCTGAAAGTAAGTTTAAATGTTAAATAATAGTTAACATCACTTAAATGCAACAGCAAATTCTCTCATTGCTACTGAGCATTTTCTCCACTTATGTGGTTATGATATAAGGCTGTTGCTGTAATTGGGAAGTGAACTGTGCTGGGCCAAACTAGGAGAATATTAAGATTTTTTTTGAGGGAAAGAGAAAAACAATTGTCTACCTTTCAGAAGAGGAACTGGCAAAAAACTACATGGAAAATATGTGAAGACGTTTGTTTTTAGCCCCAAATTGAACAAGTTTACCTAGATCTTAAAAAGCAGCTCAGATGATGAAACTGCAACTATGATTCTGATAACAAGCTAACACATTGAACTAGCTCCTCTAAGACAACCGGCTAGCAGACCTTCTGACTGACAGTTTATGTGCAGCAGCAAATCAACTATCCTGATTAACAAGGTTCTAAAAGCTCATAAATGAAAACTCACTTTGATATGTGGGGGAACTTTTCCAGGCCCTCTTTAGCAGGGTGGGACTGGGAGGAGAGTGCTGTAGCCTTTTAGCTGGAAGCTAACCAGAGCCTGGGGCTAACTTCACCACCCAGTGGAACACTAGCGACATGAAGGTGGGTTGGTTCACTGGCACGTGTCGGAGTCAGCTCGGTTATTATCAGCTGCTTAACGACACCGAGCGGACTCACGTTTACGTTTGAAAGCAGCGCTGATTCCAGAAACCTCAGCACAAAGTGCGTTCGTTAATCTGAGCCAGCATGACGAACAAGGGAACGGCGCCGCTAACTCAGTTCGGGTGTTGCGTTCCATCCTAAGAGTCTACGTAGGGGGCGGGCGTATTACGTGAACAGACCCATCTGATTAGCCCTTCTCATATACGTCCACATTTGATTGGTCAAATAATACTTCCGCGTAAAAAAACAGAGCTGGTTTACAAAAAGTTGACGTATGACACGGATGGAAATGTTTGAACCATACATTTATCACCGTTTTTGACGTGCTTTGCGATGGGCCTATCGCACGTCCTGTTATCGCGATGACGATAATTTTTCGATATATTGTGCAGCCCTAGTGTAACTAAAGTGGATGAGATGGTGAATGGATGACGTGCGATGTTAATCAGAACCAGCAAATCCGAAGAAGCGATTTGTTCTGATGGGAACTGAAGGTGATGTCTTTGCATTAAGCTTTGGTTAGGAGGTTCATAAACACGAGACACCATTTGCCAGTCTACCTACCCTTCAGGAAGTCCTCTTTAGATCAGGAATGTCGAGGTCGAGCTTGACCTTCTCTGGAACCGAGCCGGTAGGAAAAGCAGCGGTTGCCGACCAGTCCAGTCTGTGAGTTACTTCCGGGTCGCGACAATTTGTTGGCGTCTGGTGAGACCCAAGCCTGGCTCTTGATGGTTCAGCTTTTATTCTGAAAGGAACTGTTGTCGCAGTTGGAATAGCAACAAAATTTTTCAGCTTTTCGTTGGTTCTTTTTGTTGAAGAGTATAGTTCAGGATTGGCCACTCCGTCACTTTCTCTGGAACACTTTGAACTGGCGTTAGAGATGACGTGGCATAGTTTTATACTTCGGATGTTATGGTTTATTGTCGAATGAAAAATTACCAAACACCATCAAAATCACGCCTCCGTCAGATCTGTCAGATTCTGATTGGCTCAGTGAAAGGAATGTGTTATGTCTTTTAACGCTACGTGAAATGAGTCCTGTTGGAACATTTAAAGTCATAGTACCTTTGTATTCTATAGGATTATAATAAAGTAATTAATATTTTGATTTCACATATCAGTCACATCTTATTTATTGACTAACACTTTGATGGATTAGCTTTATTAAGATAGAGTTCTTTGATTACTTAAAAGAGTTCATTCTTCGTTCTTCTGTTGAGCTGAAAATAAGCAGGTTAGAAGGAATGCATGAGACATTGAGACCATATCTCATGCAGACTAGTCTTGTGCAGAGGAGGGAAAAAACAGTCATTTCATTCAGTTACATATCCCCCCCCTTTTCAATGGTAAGGTGGTCCATGCAGAGACCACCTGGCGTTGAACAAACCAGAGTCCTAAAGGGACTCCGATGACAGGGGAAGGTGTAGTTCCCCCCGGAAGAGGCCAACAGTGGTGAGGTACGAACCCCACTCCGAAGAACAGTCTATGGTTTCAACAGTCTCACATAATCCCTTTGGAAGCACACAAGTCAGCAAATTAGTAAGGTATCCACATGGGGTAATAATTTGAAGCAGGAGCAAATCTTTATGTATCCACGGGTAGGGAATAATTCCAACAGTATATTGATCTTTGTAATGGCACTTGTTTATGTTTATGTTTATGTTTTATTCACTTAGCAGACGCTTTTAACCAAAGCGACTTACAATTTCTAACCTGTAGGGCATGTTGTGAACTGTGGGGGGAAACCGGAGTACCCGGAGGAAACCCACGCATGCATGGGGAGAACACTTAACTCCACGCAGAAAGGCCGCAGCCGAGTTTCGAACCTGCAACCTTCGTGCTGCGAGGCAACAGTGCTAACCACTGCGCCACCATACAGCACTTATCATGATTCAGTGCGGGAAAGAGTAGCAGGCAGGTCAGGTCCCAGTGAGCGAAGTATCCCAGCAGCCATGCCAGAACAAACGGTCGTCCAGGTCCTACGAGCCGGAACATCCATCAGGAGGAGCGGAATCTGATGACGAGTCACGGGTCCACCCCCAGGGAAGCGAGGATCATCAGCGAAACTCAGGAGAGGAGAAAGAGCACAGCACAGGGCACCTCAATGTAGACACAACATAATGGCGTCTCATGCAAATCAACAAACAAAAAGAAACCTAACACTGTGAGTACCTGTTGTACTATGTGTAGGAATTACATTAACCGTTAAGTGAAGGAATGGGTGCACTACCTCTACGTGCAATGCAAAAAGTGGTGCGTAAAAGAATAAAATCAACAAAACCCTAACTGGTATGAGAGAAATCACTGCACTAATTAACTCTTTATAGGAATGAAGGGCAAAAATTGGTTGTAGCCATTTAAGGTAAATTAACTAAGTTAATCATAAAGTTCTCAAACTTAATTACCCTAGCAAATGTACTATAAAAAGATAGATATGTAAGTGTCAAAACACTAAAAATGTAAATCAGAGTAGTTAGTAATCAACCTACATGTGAATATACCCATAAGGAATTACGATTAGTGAAAATAACAAAAACAAAATTTGGATAACAGTAATATGTGGACTAAACCCATCTACTGTTAACTACCTGATTACCTGACTTCAGGAACCCACAGCATGTTCATCTCCAGTCACCCAAGTCTGCACGTCATGTATAAACAGGAAAGACAACCACGCACACACATAAACATAGACAAACTTGTGTAACTCAAAGATGGAGAGCTATGGAACCGATGAGGCGCAAAATCACCCCCCTTTCGAAGCCGGTAAGTTGTTGGTGGTAGCATTGACCAAATTAGTGGAACCCTTGTGCAGTTTGATTTGGTCCCTGTGGACCCATTTGTAGACGGGCTCCTTGTTTGTTTGGGTAATCTTTATCTGATACACGGCTGGAGAGAGCTTATCAGTTATCAGGTATGGGCCTGACCACTTCGGCAAAAGTTTCTTAGCCAGCTTCCCAGAGGTGTTCTTGGTGTTACCAGTTTTAGCAGCGAAAATGTAGAACCAGGCCTCATCACCTACGTTGAGATCAGAATGTGAGGCCTTCTTATCGTAATAAGCCTTCCTGCCTTCAGCTGATTTCTCCAGATTTGTCTGTGCAAACGAGAATGCTGCAGGCAGATGGTTCTTCAGGTCCTGCAAATATTGTTCACTCGTGTAAGCCGGATCTGCCTCAGACTGAACAGGTTGGTACAGCAGGTGAAGTGGCAGGGTCATTTGTCTACCCATCATCATTTCAAATGGGAAGACACCAGTAGACTCATGAGGCGTGGCCCTTATGGCCATGAGGACCAACGGAAGCTTCACATCTCAGTCTCGGTGGTTAGAGGACACGTACTTCCTCAAAATGCTGACAACGGTTCAGTTCATCCTTTCGACCTGGCCAGAAGACTGGGGGCTATGGCTAATGTGGAAAATGGCCTTCACACCCAACAGTTTCCAAAGATGTTCCATCACTTCAGAGGTGAAGTGAGTACCCCTGTCCGAGTCAACCCGAGTGAGCAGACCGAACCGGGCAAAGACGTGATTCATCAAGAGAATAGCTGTTGTTTTCGCCGTGTCATTAGGTGCTGGTGGACATTCAACCCACTTGGTGAATGCACAGGTCACGGTCAATATGTATTTATTACCCCTGCTGGACCTGGTCAGAGGCCCCACCCAATCGAATTGCAAGTCGGACCACGGTGTGGACGGACCCTATTTCTGTAGGGGAGCTCTGTGTATGGGGTTGGATGGCTGAAACTGACAACAAACCAAACAACGCTGGACGTGGTCTGAGATGTCGCGACACATCCCCGGCCAATAAGCAACCTGGCTCAGGGCACCGATCGTGGCCTTGACACCTTTGTGTCCGGCGGAGGGAGAGTCATGAGCTTGCGTAATCATGCCCCCCCTTAGTGGCTGTGGCGCGATGAGGGCAAGCGGCAAAGGAGGCTTGGCGGCGTGCATCAGCAACCCTTCAACCATTCTCAGCATGACCCAAACACGAAAGAGAGCACGGAGCTCAGGAACAGAGTCAAGCTCGGCGGAAGCAGGCAGATTAGTTGTAGGATCAGAAAGGTACAGGATCATCCTGCTTATAGCAGGGTCCTGGGACTGAAGACTGACAAGATCGTTACCAGAAAAGACAGGTTGAACGGACACCACACCCTCGGATGGTTTGGAGGTGGACGCGTTAGCGGCCTGAGCTTGAGTCACGACACACACACAGGGTGGGTCAGACCGAGAAGACACATCCTCAGGAAGTAGAAAGGGGTTGAAGGCCCATGGAGTACCATCGGCCGCGCCCTGTTCGGCAAGAGAGTCTGCTAGGTCGTTCAGATCCTTATCAGTTCCGGGTGCATGAGAATGTCCTTTGACTTTACGCCAATAAATGTGCATGTCATGTGCTGTCACTAGGGCGTCACAAGCCATGAAGAGGTCCTGATGTTTAACAGGCTTCCGATTAGAGGTTTGGAACCCATTACTTTTCCAAGAAGGTAGATGACAAATGAAACTGAGACGCACGTAGTCCGAGTCAGTGCAAATCACCAGCTCATGGATGCCATGGCCCGCAGCATGTTGCAGTACTATCAAGATCCCAGCCACTTCTGCAAACTGTGAGGTCTTAGAACCCAACCAGTAACATTGGGAGTTCTTCTGGTCAGCGTTCAACCAGACGACACCCACGCCTGCCCTAGGCATAGGGCAGTGTCGAAAAGAACTGCCATCGACGTACACGGTCGGCAAGTCCACACAGAGAGACTGATCGAAGTAGTGGTGGTTGGGGTTTAGAAGAGTCTGAGGAGGGCTAGCTGGCAGGACTGACGCGACAGCATCATCCGAGCAGTGTTGGCATGCAGCCAAACCCATGTCAAGAGGGCTACGGTGGTTCTGGGCGTAGCGTACTTCAATGTCGAAGCTTTGAAGAGCCAGCAGCTATGACGCGATTCGCGCATTGGTCACCACACCATCTCTGATGCGCTGACTGTTAAGGAAGGTCACTGGCTGGTGCTGAGTCTCAATGATCAATCAATCAATCAATCAAAGCTTTATTTATAAAGCGCCTTCCGCAACCCTGTCAGGAAGCCCAAAGCGCTGAACATTGTACAGTTGTATGTAAATATATTGAATAAATCAACAATAAAAGAAATTCAAATTACAAAATACAAATTACAAAATACAAAATGGAAATTACAAGATAGATGAAACATTCTGGTAAAGGACAAATGTGTGAAACACATTTGGATTGAGTGGATGGATTGAGTGTACCAATGAAAACTGTGGAATGGATTCAACATAAAAGAGGGCCAAAATCAAACATGTTCTGGAAATGCCAAGCGGAGGAGGTGTGTTTTTAGGTGATTCTTAAAGACTGGCAGAGAAGGGGACAGCCTAACTGAGGGTGGCAACTGTGATGATGATTTTCTGTCCACCAATGTAGCTAGAAAAGTGTTTCACCGCCCACATGGTGGAAAGCAAAGCCTTTTCACAGCCAGAGTACTTCAACTCAGGACCGGACAAGAGCTTACTAGCATAGGCTACAACATGCCTGTCGCAGTCATATACTTGGTAGAGACTGGCACTCAAACAGTGAGCTGAGAAACCGACCTCAAGGTGGAACTCCTTGTCGCAATCGGGGAGCACCAAGCACGGAGCTGAGCATAACGCGGCCTTCAGGACATTCATGGCCTGTTGCTGCTGCTCAGTCCACTCGAAAGGCACATCCTTCTTCAGTAGATTAGTCAGAGGTCTCCTTATCTCAGCATAATGTTCCACTAACTGGCGCGATTAGTTGCACACCCCTAGGATGCTCCGAAGTTCGGAGACGTTCGGAGGAGGTGTGATGGTGGCCACACCTTGAATTCTGCCAAGTTGAGGCTGCACTCCCTGTGGTCCCACAAGGAGGCCAACAAACTGAACCTGTGACCTGCACCACTGACCTTTGGCGAGAGAATTCTTTGCACCTGCAGCCGCGAGCTGACCCATGACATGGTCCAGCTTGGACAGGTGGTCATCCAAGGTACACTTACGAACAAGAATGTCATCGACATAGATGAGGGTACCTCGCTGTCGAGCATCAGGGCAGGCTTTGTCCAAGAAGATGTTGAACTCAGCTGGCGAGTTGGAATAACCAAAAGGACACCGAGTGAAGGTGTACTGGCAGTTGGCAAAGGAGAAGGCTAGTTTTTGTTGGTCTGATTTTTGGACAGGAATTGTCCAAAATCCAGACGCAATGTCAAGGGTGGAGAAGTATTTAGCATCTTTCACTTTTGGAAGTTCTTATTCCAGGCGCGCCATCGGCCACCTAGACAAGGGAACCTGTTTGTTGAGTTGCCTGTAGTCAATAGTTTATCGCCACTTACCATTAGGCTTCTTTACTGGCCACAATGGAGCCCAGTAGGTGCTGTTGCAGGGTCGGATCATCCCTTTAGCCAAGAGGCTTTCAATGATTTCCTGGACTGGTCCGTGGGATGTCAGGGGAATCTTGTATTGATGCACAAAGGTCGGCGCAGCGTGTGGCAGTGTAGGAATCCTGACTTCATGGATAGTGGTTGTACCACAGTCCAAGGAGTGAAGTGAAAGAAAATCGTTGTATTTTAACAAAAGTTGTCATAGTTTGTCTCACTCGACAACGTTGGTAAGAGCATCTGCTTGGTCCACGACCTGTTCAATCTGAGACAGAACATCAGAGGGAGTCTCTGGTGGCTTTGAGCCTGGCAGTGAGCATGCGATTCCCCCACGCTCAGGATCACTTACCGCAAGGCAGTGTGAGTTGGGGAAAGAAGGTGGAATGAATGATCGAGGTTTTCTAACACCTGCCATCAGTTCTCCGACTCCAATGTCGATAAAAACGTCCAAGCGCTTCAAAAGATCGATACCTATGAGCAAAGGTATGGTCATTCTCTCACAGACGTAGGCAGGATGTGTCGAGCTCATGGGCCCTATCGTGAACTGGAGCAGAGTCTTAGAAGACAAGAGCACTGTAGAATCAGAGAGAACACGGACAGTTAATGCACAGGGAATCAGTTCTGGAGGGCGCACGCTCCCCCTTACATCCAAGCAGACGTGGTCATAAAGAGACTTGCTCATGAATGTAAAATCTGAACCCGTGTCTAACAGTGCGTTGCAGGAAAGCACCTGTTGCACAATGACCTCTACTGTGGGCTTATCCCCCTTCCCCTGTAGCAGGAGAGGTCCCAGCAGTATTTCGTCAGGCTCGGCACCAGGGGTTGCCGGGCCACTGTCCGTGGGGGTGTCACTTATCATCAATGTGGATGGAGCGAATTGTGAGATGTTGAGGGTTTCCTGTAAGTCAGAGCCAATTAAAACATCAGATTGCAGCATTCTGGTTTTATCTGGCGGCAGATCAGCAGAACACGGGGTTGCTGCCCCTCCCACTTGAAAATCATTTACAAAATCTTGGATTCTTTTGACATCCTGTTGCAGATTGAAAAGCTGCGATTTCATGCTTCTCATCTCAGCCAGCTGCATATTTTTCAGTTCAGAAAGTTGCAGTTGATAATCGTTTCTCATCTGTAGTATGAGAGATGTCAATTGTTTAATTTCCTCTTAACTCATTTTAATGCTACAGGTGCTTTAATGTGTTATAAAATTAATGGAAGCTGAACAAGAAACAGTTCTTACCAGCTGATTATAAATGAGCTTTGTTTCAGGAGAAATTTTGTGTTTTGAATGAACATTCAGGCAGAACCGTTAAGTAATGCCCAGAAATATCACTCTACCGACCTTACTAAAGTTGGCTGGTCGAAGCTGTGGTCTGACCACTCTCAAGATGGCGGTTTGATGCGCATGCGCTGTCCATCACCTGGCGATTAGCACAGATGCTACTGAGTCCGTTTCTCACACAGAAGTGTTAAAAAACACCGCTAAATCAACTCGAATGAAGCAAATTTTTTATCCCTTTGTGGGTAGCGGATTTAGAAGACACAGGAGCGCTGTGTCGATCTATTTTTTGGCTACGGTTTGCAACTCCGTTTTTGCAGAACCCGAACGCTAAGCCTAGCAGCTAAACGTGGTACGCTAGCGGGCCTGTCAGCTGATTCAGACAATTTTGGTCCAATTCTGCAGTAGAACTGGCCGGCGCAAATCATCGAACGTTCGTGAGCATCCGTATTATTATTCGGCCTAATTTAGTGTGGACAATTCGTATTGCCCGTGGCTTTTCCGTGTAAGAAGCTTATTGCCAAGCAACTCAACGGGGCGACTACCGATCAGATCGGCAGCCTGGGAGCAAACTCCCGGTGGAGATCTCAATCTCCGTTACACAAGTTATCACGCAGTGTCATGAATCACTAAAAAGACATATTTAAACATATGTTTACATGCAGATGACAGCTGGAAAAAATCCGTTCTTGCCTATGAACTCCCAATAGCTTTTGATGTAATCAAAATGGCTGCGTCTGACGTCAGACTTAGATGAACAGAGATGAGTCAGCACCTCCTTGTTTTAAATGGAGATGCTGCCCTCAAGTGGCGCAGCATGAGATTGTACCCTTTTTCAAACCAGAAACATCAGTTTTAGTGTTTTACTGTCTAAAAAATGTCTCGTCTCGTCTTCCTCTGCTTATCCGGGTCCGGGTCGCGGGGGCAGCATCCCAACTAGGGAGCTCCAGACTGTCCTCTCCCCGGCCACCTCCACCAGCTCCTCCGGCTGGACCCCAAGGCGTTCCCGGACCAGATTGGAAATGTGTCACACCCTGTCCTGTCTCCCTGTTTTGGTTCAGCCTTGTGTCTCGTTGATTGCTCCCACCTGCCTCTCATTTCCCAATCACCTTAGCTCCCTGCCCTCGTGTATTTAAACCCCTTTGTCTTTGTCTCGTGCTGGATCATTGTTTCTATGTTGGCGTGTTCCCCATTAAACCCTTTAATTGTTCCTGTGTCTGCTTGCCTGCTTTGCTCACCCGCACATGGATCCTTACCTCCGCTTCATTCACCGGAACGCGCTGACAAGATGTAACCTCTCCAACGTGTCCTGGGTCGACCCAGGGGCCTCCTGCCGGCAGGACATGCCCGAAACACCTCCCCAGGGAGGCGTCCAGGAGGCATCCTGACCAGATGCCCAAACCACCTCAAGTGACTCCTTTCAATCTGGAGGAGCAGCGTATCTACTCCGAGTCCGTCCCGAATGTCTGAGCTCCTCACCCTATCTCTAAGGCTGAGCCCGGCCACCCTACAGAGGAAACTCATTTCGGCCACTTGTATCCGCGATCTCGTTCTTTCGGTCATTACCCAAAGCTCATGACCATAGGTGAGGATTGGGATGTAGATCGACTGGTAAATCGAGAGCCTGGCTTTCTGGCTCAGCTCCCTCTTCACCACGACAGATCGGCTCAGCGTCTGCATCACTGCAGACGCTGAACCAATCCGCCTGTCGATCTCCCGATCCCTCCTACCCTCACTCGTGAACAAGACCCCGAGATACTTAATCAGAATCAGAATCAGAAAAGGTTTATTGCCATTGTTAGTGAACAAACGATTCACAAACTAGGAACTTGCTTCGGTACTAACGTGCTACATATAACATGAATAATATAATTAAAAAATAGAATAAAGTAGAATAAAGTTGAATAAAATATAATAAACTAGCATAAAACTTTGCTATAAAAAATGGCAGGTAAAGGTAATATGGCCGATAACGTGACGTTATGTCAAGTACTGAAGACGGGCATGGTTGTGTGTTTATAAGCTGTTCACAAGTCTAACGGCAGATGGAAAGAAGCTGTTCTTATGGTGAGAGGTTCTGGTCCGGATGGACCGTAACCTCCTGCCCGAGGGAAGCGGCTCAAAAAGTCTGTGACCCGGGTGAGAAGGGTCAGCTGCTATCCGACCTGCACGCCCACGAGTTCTGGAGACGTACAGGTCCTGGAGAGATGGAAGGCTGCAGCCAATCACCTTCTCAGCAGAGCGCACAATGCGCTGCAGTCTGTGTTTGTCCCTCACTGTGGCTCCAGCGTACCACACAGCGATGGAGGAAGTGAGGATGGACTCAATGATGGCCGTGTAAAACTGCACCATCATCTGGGCCGGCAGCTTGGCCTTTTTCAACTGCCGCAGAAAGTACATCCTCTGCTGGGCCTTTTTGATCAGGGAGCTGATGGATGGCTCCCACCTAAGGTCATGTGTGATGGTGGTTCCGAGGAAGCGGAAGCAGTCCACAGTGGTGACGGGGGTGTCCGTCAGGACGAGGGGGAGAGATGGGGCTGTGACTTTCCTGAAGTCCACAATCATCTCCACTGTCTTCTGAGCATTGAGCTCCAGGTTGTTGCTGCTGCACCAGTACACCAGCCGTTCCACCTCTCTCCTGTAGGCGGACTCATCACCGTCAGAGATGAGCCCGATGAGGGTGGTGTCGTCCGCAAACTTGATTAGTTTAACGGAGTCATGGCTCGAGGTGCAGCAGTTTGTGTACAGGGAGAAGAGCAGACACACAGCCCTGTGGAGATCCTGTGCTAATTGTCTGAATGGTGGAAACATTCTTCCCCAGCCGCACGCACTGCCTTCGGTCCGTCAGGAAGTCAGTGATCCACCTGCAGGTGGAGTTGGGTACGTTGAGCATGGAGAGCTTATCCTGGAGCAGAGCAGGGAGGATGGTGTTGAACGCAGAGCTGAAGTCCACAAACAGGATCCTAGCGTAGGTGCCCGGGGAGTCCATGTGCTGCAGGATGAAGTGGAGGACCAGGTTGATGGCGTCGTCTACAGACCTATTGGCTCTGTATGCGAACTGCAGAGGGTCCAGGTGGGGGGAGGTGAAGGACTTGAGATGGGGGAGGACCAGGCGCTCAAAAGACTTCATGACTACAGACGTCAGTGCCACAGGCCTATAATCATTCAGTTCAGTGACATGGGGTTTCTTAGGCACATGAACAATGGTGGACAGCTTAAAGCAGGCTGGAACATGGCAGGTCTCCAAGGAGATGGTAAAGATGTCCGTGAAGATTGGAGACAGTACCTCTGCGCAGTGTCTCAGGGTTGCGGGGGAGACACCGTCCGGGCCCGGGGATTTCCGAGGATTTTGTTTACGGAAAACCCTAAGCACTTCCTCTTCTGTCACTGAGATGGTAATGGAAGGGGAGGGGTGGTCAGTGGGGACTGAACTATTCACAGTGGTGAAGATGGTGGGGGAGGCATATGACACCAGAGTGGCTGAAGAAGCCTGTGCAGTAGGGGGTGTGGGGGATGGGTGTTGCATTTCAAACCTTGCATAAAAGGAGTTAAGTTGTTCAGCCAGTTGTAGGTCGTCAGCAGCATGTTGAGCTCTGGGCTTGTAGTTTGTGATTTGCCTGAGCCCTCTCCAGACAGAGGCGGAGTCATTGTTGGAGAACTGCTCCTTTAGTCGCTTGTTGTACAGAGATCTCGCCTTCTTCAACTCTTTTGAGAACCTGTACTTGGCGCCCTTATAGCTTTCTCTGTCCTCGGCTCTGTGGGCTGCTTCTTTCTCTCTCCTCAGCTGTCTCAGTCTGGGTGTGAACCAGGGCTTATCGTTGTTAAAAGTGACCCTGGTTTTTGTTGGAATAATGCTGTCCTCACAGAATTTTATGCATGATGTCACAGTGTCTGTATATTCATCCAAATTGTCTGTGGCAGATCCAAACACATTCCAGTCTGTTGTGTCCAAACACACGCGAAGCTCCTCCACAGCCTCGCAGGTCCACTTCTTAGTAGTCCTCACTGCAGGCTTGGAGAGCTTCAGCCTCTGCCTATATGAGGGGATGAGGTGAATCATGGCATGGTCTGAGAAGCCGAGAGCAGCTCGCTGCACGGCCCGATAAGCTCCACTAACTGTGGTGTAGCAGTGGTCCAGCGTGTTCTGCTCTCTTGTCGGGCATTTAACAAACTGTCTGTACTT
>SSNQ01034641.1:450332-487495 GCA_006942095.1 Nothobranchius kuhntae
CTCATGATGTTTATTAACTTGGAAAAAATCAAGTATAGTGTAAGAGGATCCACTGAGAGTTTTGAGACAATTTGGAAATTACCGTTGGAATACATGAGATCTTTGAAGACACTGGAATGAGAATAACCGCCGCTTTGAGTTCAAGGTTGGGAACTTACCCCCCCTTTTTGTCGTGGTGTGGCTGTCGGCGGGTCTGTTTTCGTGCTGTTTTTTTTTTGATCTTCTGTTTTTTTTATTAATTAATTTATTTAATTTATTTGTTTATTTACTTACTTTCTCTTTTGTATGGGATGCTTATATAAGATATGTTCCAGCATGGGCGTAGTTCCACTGCCCGAAAATCCAGTTTCAAATACACTACCTCTCTCTCCCTTTTATACGCCAAAATCCCTTGGAAATTGAATGGGGAAGGGGAGGAGCGAGGGAAAAGGGGGTAAGGAAAAAGGAAAAAGAAAAATGTAACCCTTCCATATAACTGTGCTTTGTAAATGTGAAAAATCAATAAACATATTTTTAAAAAAATAAGCTCCTCAGTGGCAAGACTATGGGGATGGATGAGATCTGCTCAGGGTTCCTTAAGGGTCAGGATACTGTAGGGCTGTGCTGACATGGCTTTGCAATATCACATGGACATCTGGGGCAGTTCCACTGGAATGGCAGACTGGGGTAGTGGTGCCTCTATTTAAAAAGCTGGACCGCAGAGTGTATTCTAACTACAGGGGGATCACACTCCTGAGCCTCACTGGTAAAGTCTGTTCGTGGATTCAAGAGAAGAGAGTTCATCGGATTGTCGAACCTCAGATTAAGGAGGAACAATTTGGTTTTCCTCCTGGCCGTGGAAAATTGGACCAGCTCTAAACCCTTAGGGGTGTCCTGGAGGCTGTGTGGGAGTTTGCAAAGTTTTCATATGTTTTGTGGATTTGGAGAAGGGGTCCGATCCTTCGGGGGGCCCTGTGGAGGGTACTCTGGGAACCAGGTTCTCTGATACGGGCTGTTAGGTCCCATATGACCGATGTCAGAGCTTGGTCCGCATTGCCGGCAGTAAGTCGGGTGTTGGTGAGAATTGGACTTTGCCAAGGCCGCCCACTGTCACCGATTCTGTTCCTAACTTTTATGGACAGGATTTCAGGCACAGCCAAGGTGCTGAGGGGATCTGTTTTGGTAACCTGAGGATCAGGTCTCTGCTTTTTGCAGATGATGTGGTCCTGTTGGCTTCATCAGAACGTGATCTCCAGGTTTCGCTGGAGCGGTTCGCAGCCAAGTGTGAAGCAGCTGGGATGAGAATCAGCTCCTCTAAATCCGAGATCATGGTCTTGAGTTGGAAAAGGGTAGAATGTCTTCTCCGGATCAGGGATGAGGCCCTGTCCCAAGTGGAGTAGTTTAAGGATCTCTGGGTCTTGTTCACGAGTAAGGGAAAGATGGAGCGCAAAATCAATAGGCAGATTGGTGCTGCATATGCAGTGATGTGGGCATTGTACCGGTCTGTCGTGGTGAAAAGAGAGCTGAGCCAGAAGACAAAGCTCTCAATTTATCAGTCGATCTACATTCCAACTCTCACCTATGGTCACAAGCTTTGGGTAGTGCCCGAAAGAATGAGATCACTGATACAAGCGTCCAATATTAATTTTCTCCACAGGGTGTCTGGGTTCTCCCTTAGAGATAGGGTGAGATGCTGGGTAGTCTGGGAGGGGCTTCTTCTATTCAAGAGGAACCAGTTGAGGTGACTCGTGCATCTGGTTAGGATGCCTTCTGGACACCTCCCTGGTGAGGTTTTCCAGGCACGTCCAACTGGGAGGAGACCTAAAGGAAGACCCAGAACACGCTGGAGGGACTATGTCTCTCAGCTGGCCAGGAAACGCCTTGGGATTTCCCCAGAAGAGCTGGATGGATAAAAATGTATAATATTTCTAAATTTGTTTAAATCCACACACACTTACAGGTGTGGGTCCTAACATTAGAATATCTTGACAAGGTTTATTTATTTCAGTAATTCCATTCAAAAGTGTAACTTGTATATTAGATTAACTCTTTACACACAGATTGATATATTTCAAATGTTTATTTCTTAAAAACTGATTATTATAACTGACAACTAACAAGAGTCCCAAATTCTGCTTCTCAGAATATTAGAATATTGAAAAGGTTCAATACTGAAGACCCCTGGGGCCTCACTCTAATGAGCTAATTAATTCAAAACACCTGCAAAAGCCCTTACATGATCTCTCAGTCTAGTTCTGTAGGCTACACAATCATGGGGAAGACTGCAGACTTGGCAGTTGTCCAAAAGTCAACCATTGACACCTTGCACAGGAAGGGGCAAGACACAACAGGTCATTGCTAAAGAAGCTGGCTGTTCATGGAGCTCTGTGTCCAAGCACATTAATAGAGAAGCAAAGGAAAGGACAAGATGTGGTAGAAAATGTGTACAAGCAATAGGGATAACCACACCCTGGAGAGGATTGCGAAACAAAAGCCATTTAGATATGTGGGGGAGATTCACAAAGAGTTGACTGCATCTGGAGTCTGTGCTTCATGAACCACCACGCACAGACGTTTTCAGATGTCACCATCCTTGTGTCAAGTTTCTCTTGAACAAGAGACAAGTTCAGAAGTGTTTTGCCTGGGCTAAAGACAATAAGGACTGGATTGATGCTGAGTGGTCCAAAGTATTTTTCTCTGATGGAAGTAAATTTTGCATTTCCTTTGGAAATCAAGGTCACAGAGTCTGAGGGAAGAGAGGACAGGCACCAAATCCATGTTGCTTGAGATCCAATGTAAATTTGGGGTGCCATGTCATCTGCTGGTGTTGGTCCATTGTGTTTCCAAGGTCAACACAGCCATCTACCAGGACGTTTTAGAGCACTTCATGCTTCCTGCTGCTGACCAACTTTTTGGAGATGCAGATTTCATTTTCCAACAGGACTTGGATTGACATAACTCCTTGGATGAGAAGTGAAATGTTCTCAAGAAGCCAATGAAGTCCAATTGCCTTCATTTGAACCCGTTTGGATTACCATGACCTGGATGACTGAGAATCTTCACCAGCATTTCTGCTCTGTTTTTTTTATTTTGTTTTTATTTTTTATTTTTTGCATTGGTCTTAACTGATGTTCTAATATTCTGATATGCTGAATTTGGGGCAGTGGTTGTCCGTTATAATCATCATCACAACCAAAGAAATAAACATTTGAAATAAATCAGTCTGTACTGAAGTCAATGTGCCAATGCAGCTCAGTGGCCTAGTGGTAGAGTGTCTGCCCTGGGACTGGGAGATTGGAGTTAAAATACCAGTCCGGTCATACCAAAGACTTGATAAAACTGGGATCCAATGCCTCCCTGCTTGACACTCTAGCTTTAAGGGGTTGGATTAGGGCAGTTAAATCATTTAAAAATGTATTTATCTTAATAAAACAAGATATTTATTTTGCTTAAAAATGGCAAGTTGGATACAGCTCATTAATTAAATATGGGGTAAGATATCAAGCTCTAATTATTTATCAAATGATAAAAAAGTGTTGTGGGGATTGGGTCCCAAAGGATGGTGGTTGGTTTGGGAGGAAAGTGCCAAGTATGAACCATAACAAACCTTTCCAGTGTCTCCTCAGGTAAAAATAGATAATCCAATTAAAAATGACATTTTGCTGAGATAGCTCTAATTGACTCCATCAAACCCCTGCAGTAATTGACAAACTGTTCAGAAAGTGAGTCAGTTGGAGTGTCTGAGAAGACAGTAAAGTCAGGATCAATCAGGGAAATGAGAGAAAACAGAACTTTGGGATTATTTCATGACAGTTTATTATTTTAGCGAGATGCGAGTGTCTAGAATTTCTGACAGCAGAGTTGAGGACGTTAAGCTGTTTAAACATTATTTGATAGATGACTGTCACTTTGTTTTCTCCCGTATCAGCTGTCTTCCTGCATTTTTTTTGTTTATTTGGTAAAGTAACGGGAAATGGAGTCCAGGTTTTCTGAGGAATTGATTCACTTTTGAATACGACAGTTAAAACAGGGATACTGAGCACCTCAGACACCCAGAGTTGAAATCCCTCTCAATCAAAACAGTGACACACACACACACACACACACACACACACACACACACACACACACACACACACAAATAGTAGTCTGACACAGACACACAGACAAGGCAAAGACAGCAGAAACGCCAGAGACCAAAGGTCAAGAATGTGTAAGCATGTAATGGTAAATTAACAGCAGTGTAGAGGAGTTTTTTTGGTCTTCTACAGAAAGCACTTAGTTTTATTAAGATGGCAGCAACGCACTTTGGTCTTGGCAACATGCAGCTCCTGCACTATTAGAACTATTTCTCTAAAAGCTCTTTGAGATGCCATGCACAGGATAATATGATCATTATTTTAACATACAGGTCCTTCTAAAAAATTTGCATATTGTGATAAAGTTAATTATTTTCTGTAATGTACTGATAAACATTAGACTTTCATATATAAGATTCATTACACACAACTGAAGTAGTTCAAGTCTTTTATTGTTTCTAATATTGATGATTTTGGCATACAGCTCATGAAAACCCAAAGTTCCTATCTCAAGAAATTAGCATATCATGAAAAGGTTCTCTAAACGAGCTATTAACCTAATCATCTGAATTAACTAATTAACTCTAAACACTGCAAAAGATTCCTGAGGCTTAAAAACTCCCAGCCTGGCTCATTACTCAAAACCGCAATCATGGGTAAGACTGCCGACCTGACTGCTGTCCAGAAGGCCATCATTGACACCCTCAAGCAAGAGGGTAAGACACAGAAAGAAATTTCTGAACGAATAGGCTGTTCCCTGAGTGCTGTATCAAGGCACCTCAGTGGGAAGTCTGTGGGAAGGAAAAAATGTGGCAGAAAACGCTGCACAATGCGAAGAGGTGACCGGACCCTGAGGAAGATGGTGGAGAAGGACCGATTCCAGACCTTGGGGGACCTGCGGAAGCAGTGGACTGAGTCTGGAGCAGAAACATCCAGAGCCACCGTGAACAGGCATGTGCAGGAAATGGGCAACAGGTGCCGCATTTCCCAGGTCAAGCCACTTTTGAACCAGAAACAGCGGCACAAGTGCCTGACCTGGGCTACAGAGAAGCAGCACTGGAGTGTTGCTCAGTGGTCCAAGGTTCTTTTATCGGATGAAAGCAAATTTTGCATGCCATTCGGAAATCAAGGTGCCAGAGTCTGGATGAAGACTGGGCAGAGGGAAATGCCAGAATGCCTGAAGTCCAGTGTCAAGTACCCACAGTCAGTGATAGTCTGGGGTGCCATGTCAGCTGCTGGTGTTGGTCCATTGTGTTTTATCAAGGGTAGAGTCAATGCAGCTAGCTATCAGGAGATTTTGGAGCACTTCATTCTTCCATCTGCTGAAAAGCTTTATGGGGATGGAGATTTCATTTTTCAGCACAACCTGGCACCTGCTCACAGTGCCAAAACCACTGGTAAATGGTTTACTGACCATGGTATTACTGTGCTCAATTGACCTGCCAACTCTCCTGACCTGAACCCCATAGAGAATCTGTGGGATATTGTGAAGAGAAAGTTGAGAGACGCAAAACCCAACACTCTGGATGAGCTTAAGGCCACTATCGAAGCATCCTGGGCCTCCATAACACCACAGCAGTGCCACAGGCTGATAGCATCTATGCTACGCCGCATTGAAGCAGTCATTTCTGCAAAAAGGATTCCCGACCAAGTATTGAGTGCATCCCAACCCAATTATTAGAAGGTTGACTTTTTGTTGTATTAAAAACACTTTTCTTTTATTGGTCTTTTTTGAGATTGGAATTTTGGGTTTTCATGAGCTGTATGCCAAAATCATCAATATTAGAAACAATAAAATGCTTGAACTACTTCAGTTGCGTGTAATGAATGTAATATATATGAAAGTCTAATGTTTATCATTACAGTACAGAAAATTGCCACAAGCATGCCGGTGAGTGAAACGGAGGTGAGGATCCACGCCAAGGAGGTGAGGAAGGAGGCAGGCAGGCAGACAGGAACATTTAAAACAAGGATTTAATAATGAACATGCAGGACAATGAAACAATGAGCCAACAAGAGACACAGAACTGAAGGGGTTTAAATACATGAGGGCTGGGAGCTTGGGTGATTGGAAAACGAGAGGCAGGTGGGAGCAATTAACAAAGACACATGACTGAACAGAATGGGGAGACAGGTCAGGGCGTGACAGTACCCCCCCTCAAAGGGCAGATCCCAGATGCCCATAGGAACACAGAGCAGGGCGGGAGGAGGGGGACCCGGAGGGAGGGCCGAGAGGGACAGAGGGACCGATGGAGAGGAGGCAGGGACCAGTAGAGTCCGGGGGCCTGCGTCTGGGGCAGAGGAGGAGGCGACGACGGGCTCCGGGGGGCCTGCGTCTGTGGCAGAGGAGGAGGCGACGACGGGCTCGGGGGGCCTGCGTCTGTGGCAGAGGAGGAGGCAACGACGGGCTCCTGGGGGCCTGCGTCTGTGGCAGAGGAGGAGGCGACGACGGGCTTCTGGGGGCCTGCGTCTGTGGCAGAGGAGGAGGTGACGACGGGCTCTTGGGGGCCTGCGTCTATGGCAGAGGAGGAGGCGACGACGGGCTCCTGGGGGCCTGAGTCTGTGGCAGAGGAGGAGGTGACGACGGGCTCTTGGGGGCCTGCGTCTGTGGCAGAGGAGGAGGCGACGACGGGCTCTTGGGGGCCTGCGTCTGTGGCAGAGGAGGAGGCGACGACGGGCTCTTGGGAGCCTGTGTCTGTGGCAGAGGAGGAGAGGACAATGGGCTCTGGGAGGCTCGCGCCTGGCGAGGGCAGGACCGGCAGTGACCGGAGGCAGAGACGCTGCAGGAGACGTCCTTGACTTCTGGACTGGCTGCGTTTACATCGACCTCTGGACTGGAGGCGGCGGCGTCGACCTCTGGGCTGGAGGCGGCGGCGTCGACCTCTGGGCTGGAGGCGTCGTCGTTGACCTCTGGGCTGGAGGCGTCGTCGTCGACCTCTGGGCTGGAGGCGTCGTCGTCGACCTCTGGGCTGGAGACAGGGGTGTCGACCACTGGGCTGGAAGGGGTGTCGACCACTGGGCTGGAAGGGGTGTCAACCACAGGACTGGAAGGGGCGTCGACCACAGGACTGGAAGGGGCTTCGACCACAGGACTGGAGGCGTCGACTTCTGAACACCAGGAGGCGTCGACTTCTGAACACCAGGAGGCGTCGACTTCTGAACACCAGGAGGCGTCGACTTCTGAACACCAGGAGGCGTTGACTTCTGAACACCAGGAGGCGTCGACTTCTGAACACCAGGAGGCGTCGACTTCTGAACACCAGGAGGCGTCGACTTCTGAACACCAGGAGGCGTTGACTTCTGGACATGAAGGGGTGTCGACTTCTGGACACGAAGGGGCATCGACTTCTGGACACGAAGGGGCATCGACCTCAGGGCTAGGGGCGTCGACCTCCGTCGACTTCTGGTCCGGGGGCATCGACTTCTGGATCGTTGGCGTCTGGATCGCCGACTTCTGAACCGCCAGCTTCTGGACCGCCGGCTTCGGGAGTGGAGGAGGAGCTGCTGTAGACGGGACCGCTTCCTTGACTGGAGCCGCTGGACTGGGCTCTGACATCTGGACAGGCCGGCCTGGGGGAAGAGCCTCTTGGGTCACCGCTGGAACTGGAGCTGACTGAACTGGTGGCGCCGGTAACTGGGAGAGCAGGGAGGATAGATTGTCCAGCTGGAGCTCCTGGAGACTGAGGCTCTGATGGAGTTGGGCCAGCTCAGCTCGGAGACCGACCAGCTCTGCTGGGTGGACTGCGGGCTCGATCCTTTGGCCTGGAGACGAGGGAGCTGCTGACTGGACCGAAACCTTCTCCTGGTGATTCGGGGAGGATAGAGTGTCCAGCTGGAACTCCTGGAGGCTGACGAGCTGACGGATCCGGCCAAGCTCCGCCTGGGCTCTGTCTGCTGGGCTGTAGGCATGGTCCGTCCACCTGCAGATGACAGAGGCACTGACTGTACCGGAGGCGGGACCGCAGATCTGATTGGGGGCGGGTCCAAGCTGGCGGGCCAAGCCGGGACAGCGGCGAGCTCACGGCTCCGTCCTGGGACAAGGAGTGACGGTGGAGCCCGGCATCCTTCCCAACGCCGTAGGCCAACTCCGGGGGAGCACACAGCCAGTCTGGTGCCCACATAGCAGGAGTGGTCCATCTGCACCTCCCTGTCCAACTCTCCATCCGGCTCCAGGAGGGTGGAGAGGATCGCTGAGACCCGGGTTCTGCGGCGGCGTCCGCGGCGAGGCGACGCCGGAGGAAGAGGAGCCGGCCGGTGGTACGCGGCGAGAAACTGGAGCAGGTACTCCCAAGGGATAACCTCCCCGCTGAATCCTTCTGTGGGTTGGCTCATTCTGTGACAAGCGTGCCGGTGAGTGAAACGGAGGTGAGGATCCACACGCGGGTGAGGAAGGAGGCAGGCAGGCAGGCAGACAGGAACATTTAAAACAAGGATTTAATAATGAACACGCAGGACAATGAAACAATGAGCCAACAAGAGACACAGAACTGAAGGGGTTTAAATACATGAGGGCTGGGAGCTTGGGTGATTGGAAAACGAGAGGCAGGTGGGAGCAATTAACAAAGACACATGACTGAACAGAATGGGGAGACAGGACAGGATGTGACAAAAATAATGAACTTTATCACAATATGCTAATTTTTTTAGAAATACCTGCAGAAACACATTCAATTCAATTTAATTCAAAAATACTTTATTAATCCCAGAGGGAAATTGATTAGCGATTTCTGCTCTGCAGAGGTTCTCCAAGCTCGTCCAAGGGCTACTATTGAAGCAAATCTCCAGAGGCTCTCTCGACCAAGTGCTGCTCTAGCGCAAGTTCGAAAGAAAGGAAACATTTCAAAATGGCCAAGTATACTGAGTTCTGTTGTTAAGTAAGGTAATGACTGGTAAACTTTTAAGGTAGACTCATTAAGTAGCACACTTTTTAATAGGAGTTTCAGTGGGTTAATACATTTTCTCAGCAGTGAGACAAATAACATGAACTTTATTCATCTCTCTTTACAAATGGTGTTTTTATTCTGGTGAAACAAGAACTGTATGTGCTTGTTGACTGTCATCATCTTTAGATTTATACCACAAAAGTCCCTCCATAAGCTCCAATTGGTCCAGAACTCAGCTGCACGCATCATTTCCAAGTCCTCAGCGAGTCACCACATCAGCCATGTCCTCCAGAAGCTTCACTGGCTTTCTGTTAAACAATGCATTTAATTCAAATTCCTTCTTCTCTCCGTTAAAGCCATCCATAACCCCTATACCTGTCTGACCTCTCTCACATTGTCTCATCCATCCTTTCCCACAGATCATCATCCTACATCAACGTCTCTGTTTCATTTTTCTGTCTCAGATAGGGAAGCAGAGCTTTCTGCTCTTCTCCTCGTCTCTGGAAATCTCTCTCTCAATCCATCCATAACTGACTCGCTCTCTACCTTTAAAGCTAGACTTAAAACCCACCTGTTTCAGACTGCCTACTGCATGTAACACCTTTTCCAACTGCACTGATTTTATTTTCTAGTTTGTATTTTTAATGCTTCTATGTTTACTGTTTTTAAACGTAGTTTCTTTGTTGTTTGTTTTATTACTATAAAGTGTCCTTGTGTTTCTTGAAAGGTGCTTACAAATAAAATGCATCATCATTATTTTATTATTATTAATAGCATTATTATTATTATTATTATTATTATTAAATGAGTCTGTTGATAAACTGTCTCTAAATTTTAAGGCACTTAGTTTTCTTATGGTCAAATGTTTCTAACTCTGCCTCTGGGTGCCAAACTGGCTAACTAGGAAAAGCCATGGAAGGTCACTGAGATCCATATATTTTTCCTTGGCATTGTCTTGACCTTGCTTTGGCTCTGGTAGTATCTGAAACCTGGGAAACCCCAAAACAACCTCCAGCTGTGTTGAGGCGGCCTGCATATCTAACCCTTGAGCCTGAGTGCATCAGTGGATCTACCATGAGAGCGTGCTTTCATTTCTGCAGCATTAAACCATAAATGATAAGACAAGAGAGCTCATGCATCTGAACAGAGTGACGATTAAATGAAAATCAGAAAACTTTTATTTGTTGTTTGAAATCAAATATTAGAAAGTTAAACAACTGGCTCCTGTTGAACGTTCCGATTATGTCACAGTCCTCAGTGACTAATTTTGTGTGTTTGAATTGATTTTAATGCTGTTTCCTTAAATCATTAAATGGTCTCAATCCTTGCTGTTCCTTAGATTAGATGTTGTAATGTTATGATGCAGATGATCAAAGTTAAATGAAACAGATTATAGCTGTATGATTAACTTTAGACAATGAAGAGTTTGCTTTTTAAAAACTTTTCTTTTTTTCATATTTCTGGCTTTATAGTTTATTATAATCTTAAATATTTCATTTTTTTGTATTTTAAGGGCTTTGTTCTTAGACTGCAGCTTATTGCCACCCAGTTTAGTGAGATAAGTAAGAGGCATCCTCTCCTTTGTGGAACCATAGCTTTCTCTTGTCAGGGGGAACTATTTTATAACAAGAACCAGGATAGCAGCTTGGGCAGCGTTAGGCCCAGCTACTTGGGCTCAAGCCCCGAATGTTTTATGAAAAGCCCCGGATCTAAAATGTGGAAGTAACATGCAGTACCAAAGTCCAACAGAGAGGGAGTAGTTGGCAGTAGTTTGTATACAGCCTGCCTGAGCCTCCACCACTGAAGAAGCCCTTCAGCAGCCGGCTTCTTCTGCAGTCTCTGCCTGAAACGCATGAGTGAAGATGGACATAAGGACGTTTTTTAGACAAAAAGTACAACGACAGAACCCCAGCTTTGATGAGACTGGTGTTGACTCAGGTTTGTGAGTCTTATTTGAAAATATTTGTTGTGCTGCTGGTTTGCCTAAAGTTAGCTTACTATCAGGAAACATTGTTGGAGAAAGAAAGGGAATATTTACTATCATCTCACACTAAACACCAGCAGGAACAATATTCTGCCCTGAATATGCTTAATATGTAGCTTCAGATTAAAAATTATGTGGTACAAGACAAATATATATGATGTTGACTAGTGCGTGTCACGTGTGTGTGCGCGTGTATGTGTGTGTGTTAAGCCCCGGATCTTCTTCAGTCCTAAATCCGCCCCTGGATAGCAGTGAAGGATTCTCATTTTAAGCTTCTTAGAATTGATGTTATGATGATACATTTTTTGTTTTATTTACTTTAGAACAAGGTCTGCTTGTAGGGGCCTATGGAGACCGCTGGGGATCTGGACTAGCACCCAGTGGCAAGCTGGTTACTGTCATGGTTCTGCTGTTTGCCTCATCATATTTTGCTCCTATGAGCTTGTTGCAGGTGGGCGTGTCGGAGAGTTTCAGCTGTGGCTGATTTTCCCATCAGCAAGGCCAGGGGGTTTAAGGAGTGGTGTTGCCACACTTCAGCGCCGGTTGATACTCTCATGTTGGGTAACCTCCAACCTCGTCCTGTCCCAGTCGGATTGTTACGTAACTTTGGTGATTTTGCCTTGTTCTTATACAGCCTTCCTTGTTCACGGAGTACCCATCCTGGATCCTAGTCTCAGTCCCAGCCTGTCTGAAGTGTGTCTGTCTCAGCGTCACTCACCTCCCCTGGCCGCCTGCGCCCCACCGTCCACCTGCCCTGGATTCTCCTCCACTTCAAACCATTCACAGCAGCCCGACCCATCTCATACCAGACCTGACCAGCCTCCCCCTCCAGCCCTTTCTCAGTCCCCGCATCATAAGTCCAATCCATTTTCTATTTACTTCCCCCTGGTTCTCAGATTCCTGGTTCTCACCCCATTTGTTCTTTGTTTGAGATTTGAAGTTTTCATCCTGTCCCATTTAAGGAACAGCGTTCTCAGTTTCCCTTTACTTTCCTTTAAAATAAACTTTTTTGAAGATCTTACCTGTTTTCCATGTGCGATTCTTTCATGTGGGTCAGGAGACTTCTACTCGTCATGACAGTCACAAGATGTGCCCAATAAGATAGATAGTAAAAGTGTCATGTCCTCCTCAGGAATGAAATCCTGGGAGGATGATTTATCCACCCAAGTCCTTAAACGTGATTGGATGAAATTTTGACCTAATGCTGAGGGGGCCTCTAAAAACCCCAATCATGGATACAAAGATATGAATTTTGTGATAGAAGCTTATTTGACACAAGTTACTAGCCACAAAGTGGGCAGTGCATCAGATCCTTTTTGCTCGTTTAGTTCCCCTGGGGATCTGGGCTCGTTTATTCAGGTTGTGTGGAAGTGTCCTAGTGTTCAGCATCTCTGGGTTAAAGTGCTTCAATGTAATCTTGTTTTAGGTGGTGTCCCTCTCCCCTTGAATCCTGGGTTTTCTCTTGTTAAATGATGACTCATAGTTATCACATATGGAGAAAACCTGTAGGATCTGGCTTGCAGGATTGACTGTAATGAAGAAAATCATAGCTCAAAAATGGAGACTCATCATTTTGTGTTCTAGCTTTAAGTATATGAACACTGCCTAAATGGAAGTATTATTAGCAAGGATCAATTTTGTATTTTAAGGGCTTCATTCTCACACTGCAGGTTGTCTTATGCATCATGGGTTATATAAAGAACGGAGCTTCACTCTTTTGTAAAATAAAACATTTGTGTTTAAATATAAATGAGGTAAACCTCTTAGTGGTTTATAAATCTTTCATATCTGCCTCTAAAAATGACAGGAAAATACTGTACATCACTTTTTCTTAAATGTTGTTTTGTCTGATAGATTTTCTCACACAGAGGCAGATCCATTTTTTATTATAGACAACTCATTTTCCTATGACAGACTTTACTCTGTGTATCATTAGATTAGCTAAATAATTTCTTCTCAGTCTCTTTTTCTGTTGTGTTTGCAATGACCTTAAAATGTGCTTGATGCTGAAAAACATTGTGAAAAATAACTCATGGAAGAAGAAAACTGACTGAAAACAGCTAATCATTCTAGTATTCTGAGAAGTACCCCAGGACATTCTGGGAATAGTCTAATTTTATTGGTTTTCACCATTCAGCTGCTGTACAACTGACAATATAAATCAAGGAGGTTCATTAATATGGTAAGCCATTGCAAAAATGAAAATAAGTGGATATTCTGTTCATAATAGAAAAATAAAGTGAATGTCACCTGAGACCCTCGTGCATCTCCCAACACATCCCAGTTTGTGTGACTGGCTGGAAATAATTACTTTGAAATCCTCATAAAGGATAAAAAAACATTAGACTAGGATAAACAAACAAGAAGCTGATGTTACGGTGACACAATCTGAAAGAAACGGAATGGAATGACTTATTTTTCCCTTCTTTGTTCAGAACTAGTCTGTATGAGACATAATTCAAGGTCTCATGCATTCCTTCTAACCTGCGTATTTTCAGCTCAACAGAAGAACAAAGAATGAACTCTTTTCTTTTAATTAATCAAAGAACTCCATTTCAATAAAGCTAATCCTTCAAAGTGTTAGTCAATATAATAAGATGTGACCGACCTTTGAATCAAAATATTAATTAATTTATTATGATCCTATAGAATATAATAAGTAATGTGACTTTAAGTGTTCCAACAGGACTCATTTCACGTAGTGTTAAAAAGACATAACACATTCCTTTCACTGATCCAATCAGAATCTTACAGATCTGGCAGGGGCGTGGTTCTAATGGTGTTTGGTAATTTTCATTTGACAATAAACCATAACATCCAAAGTATAAAACTATGCCACGTCAGCTTTAATGCCAGTTCAAAGCGTTCCAGAGAAAGTGACGGAGCGGCCAATCCTGATCTAAACTCTTTAACCGAAAGAACAAGGACAAGCTGAAAAATCCAGTCGCTATACCAACCAGCGGCAACAGCTCCTTTCAGAATAAAAGCTCCACCTTCCGGACCCAGGCTTGGGTCTGACCAGACGCCAATAAACATGTCGTGTGCCTGGAAGTAACTCAAGACGGGTTTGATCGGAACCGCAGCTTTTCCTACCGGCTCGGTTCCAGAGAGGGTTCACTGGACCTCGATATTCCTGATCTACATAGGACTTCCACCGAAGGCAAGGTAGACACAGTATGATAGTGTCTCATGTGTTTCTGAAGCTAACCAAAGCTTAATGCAAAACAACATCTTCAGTTCCCGTCAGAACAATCGCTTCTTCGGATTTGCTGGTTCTGATTTACATCACACGTCATCCATTCACTGTCTCATCCATTTTTAGTTGCACTATACATTTAGTTTTAAAGTCAGTCTAGTTTAGTTTGTTAGTAATAAAATTCTTAACTTTTAAACTTGACTCTCTCTATTCTGTTGTCTCTGAGTGAATACATAACGGTTACCTAATCTCTGCAATAAAAAGATCCAATCTTCTGGTTTAAATAACCCTCGATCCAAAAGGTGGATTTCATATTTCCTATGGAATCCCACGCCTTATGGCTCATAAAAAAACTGTAATCTATTTAATTACAGATGCCATTAGGGACTGTGTGTGTGTGTGTGTCCCTGTGTTCAGACCCAACGACCCCTACTGACTATGCTTGGGCTCCTGGGGCTGAATAAGTCAACCATGTGGCTGCTTCATATAGCGACTCGTTGCATTCTCCCTCAACCCAAGTCCTCGGATCACGTATTTTAGCTAAAACGCTAACATTAACTTGCCTTCCGCTGACTGCAGTGTTGTGGGTGATGGTCACGCAGATGTGTCATGAGATTTGAAGCGTTGCTGCCTTTCACAGACTCTTTTTCTGCACGTGCTGCAAACAGGATAGCCATCTTCAATAAACTCTCTCGGCATTCTTCAAAAATCTAAAAGATGCCCGTACTTCCCACTTTGTCTTCTTTGAGGGATAATAAATGTCCTCCTGAGCGCTGCCGTCTCCTCCTTTGACCATTATTTCAGCTTTAGCTTCAAGAAAGTTTTGGTCGTAAACAACAAAGCGTGCATGTGCCGCCGGCAACTTCAGCCTGTCAGAACCCAAGCCCCCGGACTGTCCTCTCCCAGCTAACCGGCCTCCATCTTGGACCACATTTCCCAGCATGCTCCTCGCGGGAACTCCCGGCATTCTCCCAGTCACACCCAAGCCTATATATGGAAGACGCCGCACCGGCTCTTCACTCAGTCATCGTTTCATTGAAACCCATGATCAGAGTTCTCTACCAAATAATCCAGACATCAAACATCCTTGCCAAGCTCAACTCCCGTACCCAGTCGACCATCGTGACAGGATGACTGAGTTCGTAGATCCAGCAGAGTTCGAGCGCATGAAAAGAAAGATGGAGCAAATGGAGAATGAACTCATTCAGCTCCACACCCTGATCGATCGGCTCAACACCAAACAAAACTCCCAGACCGATCTCATCCTGCA
This sequence comes from Nothobranchius kuhntae, assembly GCA_006942095.1. Classification (NCBI taxonomy): domain Eukaryota; kingdom Metazoa; phylum Chordata; class Actinopteri; order Cyprinodontiformes; family Nothobranchiidae; genus Nothobranchius; species Nothobranchius kuhntae. Next base: position 465,724 of record SSNQ01034641.1, read on the forward strand.
ATTATCCACAGCCCTCCATGCTCTCCAGCAGCAAGCCCTCGCTCAACCAACAGAGGGGCCTCACTTCAGTCTCCCGGAGAGGTGGAATGGAGAGACGGGGAGCCCAGACGGTCTGCTCGCCACCCTTGACATGCAGTTTGAGTGCCAGCCAGGACGCTTCCCCTCTGCGCGCTCTCGGGTGGCGCATCTCACCTCCCTGCTCTCCGGACGCGCGGCTGAGTGGGCCGCTGCGCTTTATAATTCCAAGTCACAGGCTTGCAATGACTATGCTGCTTTTGTGGCCGCCCTCAGAAAGACTTGTGTTCCACCCAGCAGCGAAGGGGGAGCAGAAGCACAACTCCTAAAGCTCTGCCAGCGGGAGCGCGCGGTGTGCGCTTATGCGTCGGAGTTCCGCACCATCTCCGCCAAGCTGCAGTGGGATGACTCTGCCCTCCGAGCCGTCTTTTTGGAGGGACTGGCGACCTACATCCGTGACGAGATGGCGGGAAAGGAACTGCCCCAGACCCTGGATGAAGTGGTCGATCTGGCGCTGCGCATCGATCAGCGGGTTCTGGTTCGGCCCAAGCCCTTCACTCGCCCATCCAGGGTGCCTGGACCTCTTCCTCGTTCCCCCACGCCTGCTCCCGGACCCGCTTCTACTGATGAGCCCATGCAATTAGGCCACCTTCCTCCAGAGGAGAGACAGCGACGGTGGCGCGAGGGTCTCTGTGCCTATTGTGGCTCCTCCCACCACAGATGCCTGAACTGTCCATTACGTTTGGGAAACGAAGGAACCCACTGAGTATCGGGATCGCTCAGCCTGGGTCACCTTCAGCCCCTGCTTCTTTAAATCAACTCCTTCTTCATGTCACCCTCCTTCATGGTGAGACCTCACTCCAGATGCACGCGCTGGTGGACTCAGGGGCCGCTGACAATTTTATGGACATGGATCTGGCTAAGCGCCTAAGGATCCCCATGACCCCCTTGGAGAGAGTTGTGCCAGTGACCTCGGTGGACGGTAGGCCCCTCCAACCCTATCCGGTCCAAAACCGAACCCAGCCACTCCAGATGATCGTCCAAGGCCACCGAGAGACCCTCCAGTTCCTGATCATATGTGCTCCCTCCTCTCCTCTAATCCTGGGATTTCCCTGGCTCCGTCTCCACGACCCCCAGATTTCCTGGTCCCAGGGCCGCCTTTTGGAATGGGGGACCCAGTGCCAGGCCCACCTCTCTCCTTCTCCATCCATGCCAGACCGCCCGGACGGTGACCCTGGCCCAACACCGCCCAATCTGCCACTGTCTTACCGGGACCTGGCTGCGGTGTTCGACAAGTGGTGCGCCACCACACTTCCGCCTCACCGCCCGTACGACATGGAAATCAAGCTGCAACCAGGAACCAGTCCACCCCGAGGGCACCTTTTTTCTCTCTCTCCCGCCGAGTCCAGAGCCATGGAGGATTATATCGACCAGGCCCTCCAGCAGGGTTTCATCCGACCTTCCTCCTCCCCGGGTGCCGCAGGCTTCTTCTTTGTCAGGAAAAAGGAGGGTGTTCTCTGCCCCTGTATCGATGACCGAGGTCTGAACAAAATCACAGTCAAAGACCATCATCCTCTGCCACTCCTCACGTCTGCCCTGGACGCCATCTCCCAGGCGCGGATCTTCACCAAACTGGACCTCCGGAGCGCCTACAATCTGGTCCGTATTAAAGCTGGAGATGAGTGGAAGACCGCGTTCATCACACCCACCGGTCATTGGGAGTACCAGGTCATGCCCTTCGGGCTGTGCAATAGCCCCGCCATTTTTCAACGCCTCATAAATGATGTCCTCCGCGACATGTTGGGACGGTGGGTGTTTGCCTACCTGGACGACTTCCTGATCTACTCCAAGTCCGAGGCTGAACACCTCCACCATGTTTGCGTGGTTCTAACCCGGCTCCTGGACAATAACCTGTTCTGTAAGCCCGAGAAGTGCTCCTTCCACCAGCGGTCCGTATCTTTCCTGGGCTACATGATTTCGGATAAAGGACTAACCATGGACCCTCAGAAAGTCCAGGCGGTGAGAGACTGGCCCCTCCCAACAAGCTTGTAACAACTGCAGAGTTTTCTGGGTATCTGCAACTTTTACCGCCGTTTTATTGAGGACTTTAGCACTATTGTGGCACCTCTCACTTCTCTCACCCGACCAAGCCCTCCCGGCCAACCGTTCCGGCTGACTCCAGACGCCGTTTGGGCCTTCCAATACCTAGTCGCCCATTTCATGTCGGCTCCTATCCTCCGCCATCCGGATCATGCAGTCCCCTTTGTGTTCGAGGTCGACGCCTCGGATGTCGATGTGCCATCTTGTCCCAAGCCGGGCCCAACGACAGGCTTCATCCCTGCGGCTACTTCTCCAGGAAATTATCCACCACCCAGCAGAAGTACGGCGTAGGGGATAGTGAGCTGCTGGCCATAAAATGGGCATTGGAGGAATGGAGGCAGTGGCTTCTGGGCACCACTCAGCCGTTCACCATCTGGACGGACCACCAGAACCTGACTCACATCAGATCAGCCAAGCAGCTCAATCCTCGCCAGGCCGCTGGGCCCTCTTCTTCGAGCCCTATGAGTTCCATCTCACCTACCGCCCAGGGATAAAGAACCAGAAGGCGGACGCCCTTTCCCGCCAGTTCACACATCCAACGCCCACGTCTGAGCCGGCACCTATCCTCCCTGAGCACCGTTTCTTGGCCTACCTGAGGTGGCCACAAGAGGAGTCTATCCAAAACGCCCTCCGAGACGATCCCGCACCTACAGTGACCCCCGCGGGTCGGCTCTACGTCCCCACGGCCTGTCGCAGCGAGGCATTGTCCTGGGCCCACTCATCACGCCTGTCTGGCCACACGGGCTTATCACGAACTCTTAGGTTTCTCAAACGAGCTCTCTGGTGGCCACGTATGGAGAGGGATGTAAAGGACTATACGAGCGCCTGTGACGTCTGCGCCCACTCCAAGACATCCAACCAGGCCTCGGTTGGTACCCTCAGACCTCTTCCGGTACCCAGCCGCACCGAGCCGCCCCTGGTCCCATGTGGGGTTGGACTTCGTCACAGGACTCCCACCGGTCAACGACCTTAATACCATCATGACGGTCACTGACCGGTTTTCTAAGGCTGTTCACTTCATCGCCCTTCCGGGCCTCCCCTCGGCCCGACGCACAGCTGAGTTGTTCCTGGAGAATGTGGTGCGTCTCCATGGGTTTCCTGTCGACGTGGTCTCGGACCGTGGTCCCCAGTTCATGGCCCGGTTCTGGAGGGCTTTTTGTCATCTGTTGGGAGCATCAGTCAGCCTATCTTCGGGCTATCACCCGCAGACCAACGGCAAACGGAGCGGGCAAACCAACCACTCGGTCGGTACTTCCGCTGCTTTGTCTCGGCCCAACCCTCGCAATGGCCTAAGTACCTCCTGTGGGCTGAGTTATCCCACAATCTCCACACCTCCTCGGCCACTCTGATGTCCCCGTTCGAAGTCTGCTATGGCTACCAGCCCCCGGTCTTTGCCCACCAGGAACCCTAAGTTGCTGTGCCAGCCGCTCAATCCCTGGTGAGGTGCTGCAGGAACGCCTGGATCAAGGCACGGGCCTCCATAACCCGAGCTAACGCCCGTTACTCTCACCAACACCTCCGCCGACACCGTCCTGGTCCCTCCTAGGCTCCAGGGGATAAGGTCTGGGTGTCCACGGCAGACCTCCGTGTCCGTGCCGGGTCCAGGAAGCTCGCTCCCCGGTTCCTTGGGCCTTACCCCGTGCAAAGGGTCATCAACCCGGTCACGTACCGGCTGCGGCTGCCTGCGAGTCTCTGCATCCATCCCACCTTCCATATCTCCCGGCTCATGCCCTACGTGGAATCCTCCCTCCTTCCGACTCCGGCTCCGGCGCCTCCGCCTGCCCGCTTCCTCGACGGTGAACCCATCTACACCTTCCGGCGCATCCTGGACGCTCACTGCAGGGGACAGGGCTGGCAGTATCTGGTCGATTGGGCGGACTACGGCCCCGAGGAACGCTCCTGGGAGCCGGCCCGCTCCATCTTGGACCCTGCCCTTTTCTCTGACTTCTGAGACCGCCGTAGTCGCCCTGGGACTTCTGGAGCGTCCCTGGACCGGGGGGTCCTGTCAGAACCCAAGCCCCCAGACCGGCCTCTCCCAGCTAACCGGCCTCCATCTTGGACCACATTTCCCAGCATGCTCCGCACGGGAACTCCCGGCATTCTCCCAGTCACACCCAAGCCTATATATGAAAGACGCCGCACCAGCTCTTCACTCAGTCATTGTTTCATTGAAACCCATGATCACAGTTCTCTACCAAATAATCCAGACATCAAACATCCTTACCAAGCTCAACTCCCGTACCCAGTCGACCATCGTGACACAGCCGATGAGACGGTGGCTGGTAAGGGTCACAGCGCCTACACCGCAGCCACGGTAAACCCACCAAGATAATATAGTTTTTCTTTAAAACAAGACGGTTATTATTATTATTGTCAACTTTTTTTTTACCGGGGTTTACTGCTACACTGGTTACCGTGACAACCCTACCTGATCGGTCTGCTTTGATCTATTTTGAAAATTCCGATCAAAACCGATAGGGGCGCTATCGGCCGATTACGATCAAATGCCGATCCATCGGTGCATCCCTAGGTGAAGATGGTGTCTTTTCTTTGGTCAAAATAAGATAGGAATCCGCACACTTCAATCTACGATGTGAGAGCTTTATTAGTCGAGCTTTCGGTCAGAGACCTTCATCAGGAGTTGTGGGGGTTCACACAAAACAGTCCTTAGTTAAACAGAACAGTTGATGTCAAACGCCTGTGTGGCTGAATACAGCAGAGCATCATAGAAAATAGAGTCTCAGTCAATGAAAACAGTGCACTTAACATTAAAAACATTCAAAATCTGCTCAAAAGGTGAGCGATTTATACAGTTGTGGTCAGAGGTTTACATACACTTGTAAAAAAAATATAATATAATGGCTCTACTGAGTGTCCCGTTATTTCTAAAACTCTGATTTTTCTCTGATAGAGTGATTGGAACAGATACTTCTTTGTCACAATAAACATTCATGAAGTTTGGTTCTTTAATATCTTTATTATGGGTTAACAGAGAAAAGTGACCACATTTGCTGGGTCACAAAAATACATACAGCAACATGAACTAGCAATTTTGGTGACTTAGAAACATGTCAGTGAACTGAGCTTGATAGCATGGCCTCTTAACTTCTTGTGAGTGATTATGAGTGACTACAGCTGGTGACTTCTCTTAGGCCAGGTAAATAGAGCTCATTGGATACAAACGCCCACAAACGCTACAATGGAAAAGTCAAAGGAGCTCAGCATGGATCTGAAAAAGCGAATTATTGACTTGAACAAGTCAGGAAAGTCACTTAGGGCCATTTCAAAGCAGCTGCAAGTCCCAAGAGCAACAGTGCAAACAATTGTTTGTAAGTATAAGGTGCATGGCACTGCTTCATCACTGCCAAGATCAGGAAGAAAACGCAAGCTATCACCTGCTGCTGAGAGAAAATTGGTCAGGAGGGTAAAGAGTGAACCAAGAATCATCAAAAAGCAGATCTGCCAAGAATTAGAAGCTGCTGGAACACAGGTGTCATTGTCCACAGTTAAACGTGTTTTGCATCTCCATGGACTGAGAGGCTGCTGTGCAAGAAGGAAGCCCTTGCTCCAAAAGTGGCACCTTAAGGCTCGACTGAAGTTTGCTGCTGGTCACATGGACAAAGATAAGACCTTCTGGAGGAAAGTTCTGTGGTCAGACGAAACAAAAATCAAGCTTTTTGGCCACAATGCCCAGCAATATGTTTGGAGGAGAAAAGGTGTGGCCTTTAACCCCAAGAACACCATGCCTGCAGTCAAGCATGGTGGTGGGAATATTATGCTGTGGGGCTGTTTTGCTGCCAATGGAACTGGTGCTTTACAGAGAGTAAATGGGACAATGAAGAAGGAGGATTACCTTCACATTCTTCAACATAACCTAAAATCATCAGCACGAAGGTTGGGTCGTGGGCGCAGTTGGGTGTTCCAACAGGACAATGACCCCAAACACACATCAAAAGTGGTAAAGGAATGGCTAAATCAGGCTAGAATAAGGGTTTTAGAATGGCCTTCCAAAAGTCCTGACTTAAACCCCATTGAAAACATGTGTTCAGTGCTGAAGAAACAAGTCCATGTCAGAAAGCCATCAAATTTAACTGAACTTCACCAATTCTGTCAAGAGGAGTGGTCAAAGATTCAACCAGAAGCTTGCCAGAAGCTTGTGGATGGCTACCAAAAGCGCCTAATTGAAGTGAAAATGGCTAAAGGACATGTAACCAAATATTAGCACTGCTGTACGTATATTTGTGACCCAGCAAATGTGATCACTTTTCTCTGTTAACCCATAATAAAGACATTAAAGAACCAAACTTCATGAATGTTTTTTGTGACAAAGAAGTATCTGTTCCAATCACTCTATCAGAGAAAAATCAGAGTTTTAGAAATAACGGGACACTCAGTAGAGCCATTATATTATATTTTTTACAAGTGTATGTAAACTTCTGACCACAACTGTAAACATTCTCCCTCTCCTGATAATAACATTTTACTTTCTTTGACATTGAATGTGCTACTACTAGTTTACTTGTTTAAATATAGATTGACTAGGTTAAATACAATAAAGTTCATCTCTCACCAAATAGAATATTTACCAAGAAATCACAGTGTAACCATAGAAACATTACTTGGTATATATGTTGTGTGTGTGGATGTGTGTTTGTGTGTGGGTGGGCTGGTGTTGGTGTGTGCGTGTGTCTGCTCTGTCTTCTCGATCCCCAGTGAGTCATGGCGGATGGCTGCTTATACTGAGCCAGGATCCTCTGGAGGTTTCTTCCTGTTAAAAGGGAGTTTTCCTCTCCACTATCGCTAAATGCTTGCTTAGTATGAGGATTGCCTGTGTCATCAGTGTCTAGTGCAAATGTCCAGGATTATAATTACTTGCAAAATACTACTCATCACAGGATTATAATATCAAGTAATAACATTGTAATTTCACAGCTTGATTGAACATTGGGCTCACATTATTATTGGCAATAACAAAGTTGGTTGATTATGTATTTATCAAGAGAGTTCTTCATCTTGAGCTGTAAAAGGTGAAGCAGTTCAGATGAGCAGAGGACATGAAAGACCTTGGCCAATATCTCATGTAGATTAGGCCTGTATCAGAGACTTTATGTCTCTGCTCAAGCAGACGCAGCAGATCATGACCTTTAGGTCAAAAACAGGACATTCATGATGCTACGATACTAGAAAAACACTAACCGAAGACTATTGATAAAAGGTGACTAAGGGAAAACGTGAGGGAAACCTAGAGAGAGCCTGGATAGGCTGGGGAACCACAGGGACACTGAAACCTAGGGGGAACACCTAAGGGAAAAAAACCTGGAGTGGCCTGGGGAAAACAAAGAGGCACATGAGGAACACAAGGACACACATAAGGGAAACCTAGAGAGGGATGGAGAACACAAGGAGACACAGAACGCAGACCATGACAGTTTTATCGAAACAGAAGGTACTTTAAAAACACAAGTTGATAATAAAACCGACGCACTACNCAAATATTAGCACTGCTGTACGTATATTTGTGACCCAGCAAATGTGATCACTTTTCTCTGTTAACCCATAATAAAGACATTAAAGAACCAAACTTCATGAATGTTTTTTGTGACAAAGAAGTATCTGTTCCAATCACTCTATCAGAGAAAAATCAGAGTTTTAGAAATAACGGGACACTCAGTAGAGCCATTATATTATATTTTTTACAAGTGTATGTAAACTTCTGACCACAACTGTACATAAAAATCCAGTAGTGTATGCTTTTTTTAAAGAAACACAGACATCTCAAAATCCTCATTTAAATCTAGTGGTTGAAATGTTTTCAACGTGTAGATCCAGAACAGTTCCCTTTGGCAGAGTTTTTTTTTTTTTTTTTTTTCATGTCTATATCACCTCCTCTATGTAATGAAATATGTTCAGTCCCCTGGAATCTGAGTGAAGACATAGGGTGTGAAAAGTCATTGAAATGGCATGCTACTGGATAGGTCAAGTCTTTTCTTCTAATTGAACTTTTATGTTCACTGATCCTCTGTTTGAGCAGCCTTGTTGTTTTTCCAATATACACTTTATCACAGGAGCATTTTAACAAGTAAATTACATTCTTTGAGTTACAAGTAATTATGCCCTTAATAAATAATAGTTTTCCTGTTCTAGGATGCCGGAACTCAGATGTTTTCAGTGTTGTGGCACTGAGCACAGTTTCCACAGGGATAGTTACCTTGCTGTAAAGGAGAGAGAATTTACTGTTTTGTAGGGGGCATAATATTGGCTTTCACTACTTTATCCCATAGATTGCGTCCCCTTTTGTAGACAAAAAGAGGTGGATGTTGGAAAGCCCCTTTCAGGGCTGGGTCCCCAGCCAAGATGTGCCAATGTTTTAAAATAGTTTGCTTAATCATATATGCATGGGGGTAAATGTAGTGATACATGTTACAGAATGGTGTTTTTCTTTGTTTGTACTTTTTTTCAAAAGTTCAGATCTGGGTTTGGATAGTGCAGAGACATATGCTTCCTCAATACACTGATTAGAATAGCCTCTGTCTTGAAAACATTGCTTCATTTCCAAACTCTTCTCCATATGGTCTTCATCCAAATGGCAGAGGCGCCTTTATCTAAAGAATTGGCTTTTAGGAAGATCATTTTTTAAGGAACCTGGGTGAGCGCTTGATGAGAGTTACAGGGTATTGCGATCCGTTGGTTTCTTGTATAATGAGGTGATTAAACAACCATTTTTTTTATCTCCACCCACATGTCAAGGAAAGGGACACGTACTGGATCCTACTGGCAGGAGAATTTCAAATCTGGGTTGCAGCTGTTCAGAAAGGATACAAAGCTTACCACTTCATCATAATCCCCCCGAAACAGGCAAAAGACATCATCCAAATATCTAAACCATTTGAGGATTTTATGGTGGAATAGGGTCGTCTCTGAATTAAAAACAGACATCTCTTAAAAAAAAACTATATATAAATTGGCATAGTCTGGGGCAAAGGTCGAACCCATTGATTGTTCCCTTTAATTGTAGGTAGAAATCCCCAATAAAGGAGAAAAAATTAAGTTTTAAAACCATGGACGCCAATTCAATTATGAATTCATTTGGAGGTAAGTCAGTGTGATCCTGTAGATAGAAACCCAGCGTATCCAGGCCTCTAACATGGGATATGTTGGAATAAAGACTTTCTACATCAAGGGTGACTAATACAACATCTTTTTCTTGATGATCAATTTCTGAGATTTTATTTATGAAATCTGTGGAGTCTTTAATGTAAGATGGAAAATTATATACATATGGCTTAAAGAAATGGTCAACAAAATCTGATAAAGGTTCCAGAAGGGAATCGTTGCTGGCTACAATGGGTCTGCCCTTTGGATTAACCAGACTTTTATGTATCTTGGGTAGCATGAAGAAGACAGCAGTGACAGGATGTTTACAGCTCAAAAAGTCATATTCATTCTGAGAAATCCATCCATAATGCAGGGCCCTTTTGATCCAGCACCTCACTTTGATGAGCGGTGACTCCTTCTACTCAAAATATTAATAAAAAACGATTGTTAATGGAAAAACTTCAACTTGGCACAAAGAAGCTCTACATTTTCTTTAAGAGGCCAAGTTCACTTGCTATTTTTTCTTTCAACACATTTGCAGTGGTCTCCAGCATAAATGAAGCCTTGTGAGTTGATTTCTGTGGGGAAAAAGCTTTAATGCTCTTGACCCAGAAGTCTCCACTCATATTTATTACACATGTATCCTGTGTGTGTTTAGGAATTCATTGCAGCCCACAAAAACAACTTGGTTTATCAGAATTTAAACAGTGGGTTTGCTGAAATACTTAAAGCATCAAAGCTTTATAGCTGGTTTTCCATTATTTGACATTATATGTAGTGCCAGTCCACCTCCAGGCAGAGCCACACATCACAGGCACCATCTCTTCCATCAAGTTTCCCTCCAATTGTTCTTAGCCCCAAACTTCATATTTCAGACCAAATGTGATGAGTTTGCATCCTTCTTCAATGAAAAAATCACAAACATTAGATTAGCCATTCATTCCTCTAAATTAACTAACACAAACAGACCACTAACACAGTCACAAAACAACAACCTGGCCAGAATGCAAACTTTCGCCATGGTTAGTACCAAAACACTGAATGACATAGTAAAGACCCTAAATCCCTCTACCTGCTGTCTGGACAGCCTGCCTACAAACTTCTTTAAAAATATTTTTAGTTGCCTAAAAGCTGAGGTACTGGAAATTGTTAACTGCTCTTTAATGTAAGGATTTTTTTCCTAAATCACTGAAAACTGCTGCTGTAAACCCCTTCTAAAGAAGAGGAAACTGGACCCCTCAGTGTTGAACAACTACCGACCAATCACTAATCTCCCTCTGATTGGAAAAATCATTGGAAATGCAGTAATGATCCAACTAAACAGCTATTTAGAGTCAAATACCATTATGGACAGTCTTCAGTCAGGCTTTAGACAGCATCACAGCACAGAGACTGCACTGATCAAGGTACTAAACGACATTAGCTTCAACACTGATTCAGGTAAAGCATCTGTCCTGATGATGCTCAACCTCAGCACAGCTTTTGATACTGTGGACCATAACATCCTTCTGGACCAACTCACAAACTGGATGGGACTATCAGCCACAGTGCTTGGCTGGTTCCAGTCCTATCTCAAAGACTGGGGCTATGTTTTATCTTTTAGGGATTACCAATCAAAGCGAATCGCCATGGCATGTGGAGTCCCCCAAGGCTCGATTCTAGGACCCCTACTCTTTAGTCCATATATGCTGCCCCTGGGTCAGGTCATACTTAATAACAACATTGCCTATCATAGCTATGCTGATGACACCTAGATCTACCTAGCCCTATCACCTAATGACTGTCGTCCACTGGACTCACTCTGTCAGTGCCTAGAACAAGTAAACAACTGTATGCAGTCAAACTTCCTTCAACTAAACAAAGATAAGACTGAATTTATTGTCTTTGGCAACAAGAGGAATAGAATGGATGTTATTGCTCAGCTAGACTCCAGGGGAATAAAGACAAAAACCCCGGTTAGATATCTTGGTGTTATTATTGACTCCGACCTGAACTTCTCTGGACATATTAAGGCTATAACTAAATCAGAGTTTTATCACCTTCATCAAATATCAAGAGTCAGAGGTCTCATGTCCAGACCAGACTTAGAGAAACGTATGCATGCTTTTATTTCTAGTCGGCCGGACTATTGCAATGGTCTCCTAACTGGTCTTCCTAAAAAAAAGCTGTGAAGCAACTACAGCTTGTTCTGAAGGCTGCTGCTAGAGTCTTAACAAGAACAAAGGGAATGGAGCACATCACTCCTGTTTTTTTGGATCTCTACACTGGTTACCAGTAAACCACAGAATAGACTTCAAAGTGGTCCTACTAGTTTATAAATCACTCAATGGGGCCAAAATACATGTCAGATCTCATTCCTGTATGTACACCCATAAGGGCTCTGAGATCTCTTGGAAACAATCAGCTGGTAGAACCATGGGTCAGAACAAAACAAGGTGGAGATGCATTTAGTTACTATGGTGCTCGCCAATGCTGGACTGACCATAGGGCATAGCGGGCAACTGCCCGCTGGGCCGACCCTTTCATCTTTTATGGGCCGGTGTGTTTGTTTTTTTGTTTTTTTTTTCCTGGCCTCTAGTTGTTGCGGACAACTTGTCCACGCCGCGCCTCGTAGAAGTTGGTGGATTGGCCAATTGGTCATCATACACTCTGGGCTGGACCAATAGCCAGAGGTCTGATGCACCCGCCAGTTGTTTGAGTCTCAGTAAACACACAGACGAGCTTAACAAAATGGAGAACAAAAAACGGAAAGGAGGAGCGGAGAAAATTCGACTAAAAGAAACTGGCCCTTCAGACAGATGGTGGCAAATGTGTTAAAATCTCACAGTTGTTTGGTAGTGAAGGTTCAAGTAAAATCAATTTAGGAAGTGATGGAGCCTCATCCCAGGGACAGGTTGGAGAAGAACAGAGGGAGGAGGAGGAGAAACCCGAGCCCGAACCCCCTGTCCAAGTGGCAGAACCGAATTTCAGGTAAGAAGTTATCTGGGTCAAATACTGTATAAGCCAAGTTCAGGTGTAGTTTATTGCCATCGTCCTCAAGAATCACAGATGTTTCTCACTCTAGATTCTCCGGGTCATAACTTCTGAATTACTAATCGAATAAAAATATTTTAAAACGGTTTCTAAAAGTACATAAATCGAGCTTTCCAACGAGGTATTACATGATGTAATTCATGTTACTCCAAAAATCACTATTAGAAGGAAACCAGCTTTGCAGCGTCACAGAAAGAAACTGAGGAACCGTGACGGGAGAGCGAGAACCGAAAGGAGGAGATGATCTGATCATCTTCATCAGCAGCTTTTATAAAGTTATGGAAAAGTCACAAATAAAATCCACCTGGTTGGTCAGGTGTCCCAGAAGGCTGTTTCTGTAGATGGTGACATGAGGAGGGACAGATTAAAGTCACACTGGTTTTTATTTGAACACTCAACTGTTTACTAAATGATTCAGTTTCGTTCCAGCATCATTTATACTTACAATAAATATTTATTTAGCTGAAAATATAATTTTATCAGTGCAGAATTTTATAAGTTTTACTTTTTGTAATGAAATGTTTACATTTAACCATTTATTTGGCTTATTGAGCTTCATAATGCTGGTAGAAATGTAGCTACAGCTGTGAAGTAGCCTGTGGGTGTTATTTTATGATACCTAGTATTTATTTTACTGTATCCCATTCTCTGGACCAAAGCGTAGACCTGTGGTCACAGACAGGCTGCAGTCATTAAACTGGTAATCGTGAGGCAAGGGGTCACACTGTTTTCTGAGTCTTTGCAACACAGTTCTGAGTTTAAATACCGGTAGTTCTTTTGCCATAGTTTGCTCAAGTCATTTTGAAGTTCCTGTTTAGTAATAAATGTAAAGAAAATTCAAATCTGTTTATTTTTTTCATTTAAGCTGCAGTTTTACAGACTTTAATAAACATAAACACTAAATACAAACCGGACACTGAAAGCTGAGGTTGTTCTGGAAAAAGGAGCAGAGTTACAAACATTTTACACTTTTATTGCAATTTTAAAGCCATAAAACAAAACAAAAATACCTGTTATATTTATGGTCATAACAGGGTTAAACGTGATTAATTTTCTGCCTCCCAAAGAGATGGTAAAAGTGAATGTGAGCATAATTATATACATTTTAGACTTTATTATGTATTATTTTATTGACTATTACTCCAAAGAGTTCAGATGAAGGCAACTGGACTTCTTTGGTTTCTTTAAAACATTTCACTTCTCCTCTGAGGAGCTTTGTCAGTTCTAACTGGAATATGGGAGAGTCAAGCTCATAAGCTGTAGCTGTCTGTTGTTATTTAAAGAGCAGAAACTACTCTGAGTACCCCGCCTCTCCATCTCCTGATGAGTCGTTAGCCTCTACTGATGGTGAGTCATCGTGTTGATTAGATGCAGGAAGGTGTGACCTAGACTGAAACTGAATGAGATCCAAAGCTGCATTATTAGTACTGGAAAGGTGAAATCTAAGCCCCGCCCCTATTTAAAATGGGATTTTCACGTTTGACATAGATAGCTTCTTTTACTCCTCTCCCCATCTATCTTCTCTGTCCAGAATGTGGACTTTGTTATCTTCAAAGGTGTGTCCCTTGTCCTTCAGGTGAAGGTGGACTGCAGAGTTTTGACCTGAAGAGGTGGCTCTCCTGTATTGTGTTATGTTCTTGTGTAATTGTTGTTTAGTTTCTCTAATGTAAACATCTGGACAGTGCTCCTACACTGGACTGCATAAACGACCCCACTGAGCTTCTGTTTGGGTGTTTTGTCTTCTGGATGGACCAGGTTCTGTCTGAGGGTGCTGTTGGGTTTAAAGTTTACCGGGATGTTGTGTTTGGAGAAGATTCTTCTAAGTTTCTCTGCGACTCCTACCACGTATGTGATGATGGTGCCTTTGTGTAAAGGATGTTGTTGTTAGGTTGGTAGCAGAGCTCTCATGTTTAGTGTTAAGTTCAGTGAGATCATGGAATGGGATCAAGAATTTTCTACTGACAGGAAAAAGATCTCAGCTAACATAGCTGTAGATCACATGGATAAGTCTCTATGGTTACATTTATTTTACTACCTCTTACTAGAGCTGTCTTTAGTAAGCACAAAATATCATTGGTTGTACACCTGTGCAATAGCAATAAAGTATGTTGATTCCTGTTAAATGTACTTCCTGAATGAGTGACCTTTTCAGGCTAAAACAACAAAATGACAAATACAGACAGAAGGATGACTTCTTTCTTCTTTTATAATGCGTTGCATCGCCACCTGGTATCAGAACAGGACTCAGTATTGGAAGATAATCAAAAATCAAACAACTTGGGCTCGGATCAGGGGCAGAAATGTGGTTGTAACACCTCTAGATATGTCAGCTTTATAAACTAAAACTATTATTTATGAACTAACATTAACATTAACACTAATGACACTAATTGATATATTTTTATTATGTTGTTTGAACCCAAGGGTTTCATTATTTGAATTTTCTACCTTGTTGGATTGCTCCATAAGTGCCCCTTTTTTTTTTTTTTTACTTTGAGCACCTGGCCCGTCAAAGTTCTCTGCATGGCCCTGAAGAAGATACATATTTGGTTTGTACACTAAATATTTAGTTAAATAGTTAAATATTTCGTTTGGATGCTAAATATATATTTAAGAAGGCAAATATTTTGTTTGCAATCAAAGTATTTAGTTAAAAAGTTAACTATTTAGTTTGGATGATAAATATTTACTTAAAGTTAAATATTTAGTTAAGAAGGTAAGAATTTCATTTGTAAACAAAATATTTCATAATTAATTATTAATAATGAATTATTTTTCAGAACAAATTTTCAGAAATGTACAGTAGAATTAAATACAAATAATCATAAGTTAGTGTTTGTGGAGATTTTAATATAGATATTCTAAATGCACACAATCATACACAAATAATTTATTAATTATGTTTTGTTAAAGATTCCGTCCAACAATTACACACCCTAACAGGATAGCTATAAATACTGCAACTCGTATTAACAACATATTAACAAATAGTTACAGAAGTAAATATATATGATGTCAGCATTTTCCCCACATTTTCTAGATACTGCACCAGTACGATCTCTAAAAAGACCTCAAATGGTCAATTAAGTTATTTTATCTCACCTTTCTCTGTCTCCTTTCTTTTTTAAATGTATTGTAAAAATATTTCCTAGTTGGTGTGGTGATAAAACAGTTTATGAAAATTTCCATAAATGTCTTTTTTTATATTAATATTCATTATTGATTAATAGTTCTCTCTGTTTTAATGTCAGGTTTCTACCAAGTGTTAGAGATTGTTTGGGGGTGTTACCTTAATCAAGTGGTCTTTTTTCCTTTTTACTAAGTACTTTTTAGAATACCAGGACAGGACGGATGGTGTAGGTTTACGTTTATTAGATTGATACATAAATATTACCAACAAGAAAGTGTACGTTGGTGTGTGTCAGAAACAGCGTAAGGCTTAATGTCTTTTCCAGAAAAACCAGGTGATGGGCTGGTCTCCAATCAAAATGCCCGGGCTGAATTTTTGTCCCAGTCCAGCCCTGGTGCTCGCATATGGAATCAGCTTCCCCATGACCTCAGAAAATGGCCATCAAACCCTGAGTCTGTGAAGGAACCTCTCATTGGAGATTCAGAGATCAAAGCTGTGGTGGTGAATGCTGTGCTACCTGCTCAAGCAAAGTCTCTGGAGATGTTCATTAACTACTTTTCTTCCTGGCATGGAGTGATAAAAGCCTTTGCTTGGCTGCTCAGGTTCAGAAGTTTGCTGTTATCTCCAGTGCAGCAAATAAAGCTGTAAAGAGAGACACTCATTAGGTCTGAGCTAAGTTCTGTACAGCCGGAAGAAGAGGTACGAGGCCAGATGGTACGTTTCAACGCTCAGGTTTAAAGGAGCGGTCTCATAGTGGAAGATTTGGTTGCTGCTGAGGAAGCTGTGATAAAGTTTTGCCAAAATTGAGATTTCCTGAAGAGTTGGCAAGCTGGAGAAAGGAGAATGTGTGAAGAGAACAAGTCATCTCTACAAGCTAAACCCAATCCTGGAAAACTGTCTCATAAGGGTTGGAGGGAGGCTTAGTAGAGCAGCAATGCCAGTCGAAGCAAAACATCCTGTTATCCTGGCTAAAGACTTGCACATCTCCAGTCTAATGCTCAGCCATGTACATCGAGAAACTGGTCACAGCGGACGCAACCATATGTTATCACTCTTGCGACAAAAATACTCGATTCTTAATGCTTGTGCTGTGTAGAGAAGATGTTCTTACATTTAAGTAGAAACCACAGAATGTGACATATTATGAAATATGAAATATTGGCCACTCCGATATCTTCTCTAGAACGCTTTGAACTGAAGTTAAGATGATGTGGGGCATATTTTTATAATTTGGATGTTTTGATTTACTGTCGAATCAGAATTTGCCAACAAAAGGGGATTATACAGAGCATGAGTGGCCTTGGCCCATATCTTATAGATTAGGCTTGTGTCAGAAACTTATGGTTTTGCTTGGGCAGAGCAAATAGAGCAGGGCCTTTTAGGTTAAAGATGCACAATTCATCACTCTACATATCCCCCCTTTTTTAGATTAGGCTTGTGTCAGAAATGTATGGTTTTGCTTGGGCAGAGCAAATAGAGCAGGGCCTTTTAGGTCAAAGATGGACAATTCATCATGCTACAGCTGCCATCAGGAAAATCTTGGCAAAGTGTGTTACCTGTTGAAGATTATCTGCTGTACAATGAAGGTTATTACACTTTAATTAATGAGCCATAAGGCGTGGGATTCCATAGGAAATATAGAATCCACCTTACCGATCGAGGGTTATTTAAACCAGAAGATTGGATCTTTTTATTGCAGAGATTAGGTAACCGTTATGTATTCACTCAGAGTCAGCAGAATAGACAAGTTTAAAAGTTAAGAATTTTATTACTAACAAACTAAAGTAGACTGACTTTAAAACTGAATGTATAGTGCAACTAAAAATGGATGAGGCGGTGAATGGATGATGTGTGATGTAAATCAGAACCAGCAAATCCGAAGAAGCGATTAGCTCTGATGGGAACTGAGGATGTTGTTTTGAATTAAGCTTTGGTTAGTTTCAGAAACAGCATGAGACACCATCATGTCGGTCTACCTTGGCCTTCGGTGGAAGTCCTATGTAGATCAGGAATATCGAGGTCCAGTGAACCCTCTGTGGAAACCAAGCTGGTAGAAGAAGCCCCGGTTCCGATCAAACCCGTTTTGAGTTACTTCCTGCACACAACATTTTTATTGGCGTCTGGTCAGACCCAAGCCTGGGTCCGGAAGGTGGAGCTTTTATTCTGAAAGGAGCTGTTGCCGCTGGTTGGTATAGTGACTGGATTTTTCAGCTTGTCCTTGTTCTTTTGGTTAAAGGGTTTAGATCAGGATCGGCCGCTCCATCACTTTCTCTGGAACGCTTTGAACTGGCGTTAGAGCTGACGTGGCATAGTTTTATACTTTGGATGTTATGGTTTATTGTCAAATGAAAATTACCAAACACCATCAGAACCACGCCCCTGCCAGATCTGTAAGATTCTGATTGGATCAGTGAAAGGAATGTGTTATGTCTTTTTAACACTACGTGAAATGAGACCTGTTGGAACACTTAAAGTCACAGTATTTATTATATTCTATAGGATCATAATAAATTAATTAATATTTTGATTCACAGGTCGGTCACATCTTATTATATTGACTAACACTTTGAAGGATTAACTTTATTAAAATAGAGTTCTTTGATTAATTAAAAGAAAAGAGTTCATTCTTCATTCTTCTGTTGAGCTGAAAATAATCAGATTAGAAGGAATGCATGAGACCTTGAGACTATCTCTCATGCAGACTAGTTCTGAGCAAAGAAGGGAAAAATAAGAGTCATTCTGTTCGTTACACAGCAGAATAACTCCTGATGAAACTCCATTCAGTCGTATTGGGTTGGATTGTTGTGGACCATTCGAAGCGAAGCGTGGATGTGTTGTTGTCAAGAGGTATGGACTCATTTTTACATGCCTAGCCATACGAGCAATACACCTTGAAGTTCTGTCCTCTCTAGACACAGATTCTTTCATCAATGGACTCAGGGGATTTATTGCCAGACGTGGCCAAGTTCTGGAAATTCGTTCTGATAACGGTACAAATTTTGTCTGTATTGAGAGGGAATTGAGGGAAGCTATTGACAAGTAGAATCACAACCTCATAAATGGCATGCTGCTGCAGAAAAGTGTGAAATGGGTTTTCAATATCCCAGCTGCATCGCACCATTGAGGTGTATTGGAGCGTCTAATCTGTTCAGTCTGCAAGGTCCTCAACTCTGTCCTGAAGACTCAGTCATTGGATGAAGAAGGCTTGGTGACTGTGTTTTGTAAAGTAGAAGCGATAGTTAATAGCCATCCAATATCAAAAGCATCTACAGATCCCAATGACTTGGAGGCATTAACTACGAACCATCTACTCCTACTGAAATTGCAACCATCATTGCCATCTGGATTGTTTGAAAAGGCTGATGTCTACGCTCGTTGTCGCTGGAGACAGGTTCAGTACATGTCTAACCTGTTTTGGACACGTTGGTTGAAGGAGTATCTTCCAGGATTACAAGAACTGCAAAAATGGAAATGTGTTCAAAGGAACTTTGAACTTTAGTTTTAAACTAAAATCATTTGTTGGTAAAAGAGTTTTAGCGGTTTTGGTCGAATCTTGACATCATGGACAATCTAGGAAAATTTGAAAGCTGTAACCTAATTCATTTAAACTAGTTTTGTTTAGCACATGAGTGTGAACCAAACCAAAATGCTTGCTGGTGAGAAGGTAAATGGAATAGATAAAGCCATTGGCAAGGAGGCTAAATCAACAGACAGCAAGACCGAGGAGTGCAATTATAACAAGGGAGTCTGACAGCAGGGAACAGAGAAGAAAACCTGAAACAATTTTCCTGCTGGGAGTTTCCTGAGTGAGAGTTGCTGAGCTGCGTAACACATGAGAAAAGAGTTGATTGAGACAAGAAAAAAAAGCTGAACAAAAACCCAACAATATGACATAGGTGGCTAAGGAGGAGGGAGTTCACCCCAAAAGTCAATTAGCCATGGATGTTCAACAAAAAAGACTTTGAAGGGTTTAATGAAAGCTGCTATAGCGAATCTGCAAACAAGCTAGGTTATGAACGCAAACACGGTCATGGAACACTCACACCTCCCCTTGAGTATCTTCCCTGGATTTGTGTCCAACAGAACTGGAAACACACATTGCTAGAGGAAACGAGATAGTGCTAAACACACATCACCGTTTTCTAAGTCCAAACATCTTTTGCTGTCGGTGACTTCAAACAGTGTTGAAGTGAAGCTGAAGTGGCAGCTGAGGCATAGGTTCAAACACATGCGAGAAAACCACAAAATTATTTTTTATTGCCACAATATACTTGTAACTATATGTTAGTGTTGTTAAGAGGCATGAAAAAAGAGAGATCAGAGAACATGGAGCAGGTGTGTGACTGGTAAAGTCATAAGACAGCATGGGATAAACTTCCACTGCTATGCTGATGATACTCAGTTATATCTATCCATTAACCCTGATGAACCAGTCGGTTAGTTAGATTACAGGCTTGTCTTGAAGACAAAAAATTGGATGACTCAAAACTTTTTGCTTTTAAATCAAGACAAGACTGAAGTTCTCATCTTTGGACCTGAAATTCAGAAAAGGAAATTGCTTAGTCAATCACCTGACCTGAACGGCATTAAATTAATCTCCGAGAACAAAGTAAGGAACCTTGGTGTTATCTTCAACCAGGACGTCATTCAAATCCCACGTTAAACAGGTTTGTAAGATTCCCTTTTTCCATCTTTGGAATATTGCTAAGATTAGATCCATCCTCTCCAGGAGTGATGCTGAAAAACTAGTTCATGCATTTATTACATTAAGACTGGATTACTGTAATTCATTACTCTCAGTAAGTCCACAGAATGTAGTTAAAAGTCTTCAGCTCGTCCAAAAATGCTACAGCTAGAGTTCTGATGAGAATTAAAAAGAGAGATCAAATCTCTCCTGTCTTAGCTTCCCTACATTGGCTACCTGTTAAATTCAGAATAGATTTTAAAATCCTTCTTCTCACTTGTAAAGGTATTAATAATCAAGCTCCATCATAAATCTGTGACCTGATGGTTCCATACATTCCTAACAGAGTACTTCACTCTCAGACTGCAGGTATACTGGTGGTTCCCAGAATATCTAAAAATTGGATGGGAGGCAGATCTTTTAGCTAGGTTATCCAGAGTTATCTTTGTAGTTATGCTGCTGGGCTTAGACTGCTGGAGGGCATACTGACCACTTTCCACAATCGACTACTTTCTTCTATAATTTGCTCTTTAACTGTATTAGTTCTTGCTATTTCAGCTGTTAACTTTATTTTTTCTCCATGTTTTTCTCCCCAGAAGAAGCTACAATGGTGTTCTGCTGAGCTGTGGTGGCCTCATGGAGGGGGCCATCGGCTTGAACACTGCTGCTAACCATTTAAACATTCTCCCTCTCCTGATAATAACATTTTACTTTCTTTGACATTGAATGTGCTACTACTAGTTTACTTGTTTAAATATAGATTGACTAGGTTAAATACAACAAAGTTCATCTCTCACCAAATAGAATATTTACCAAGAAATCACAGTGTAATCATAGAAACATTACTTGGTATATATGTTGTGTGTGTGGATGTGTGTTTGTGTGTGGGTGGGCTGGTGTTGGTGTGTGCGTGTGTCTGCTCTGTCTTCTCGATCCCCAGTGAGTCATGGCGGATGGCTGCTTATACTGAGCCAGGATCCTCTGGAGGTTTCTTCCTGTTAAAAGGGAGTTTTCCTCTCCACTATCGCTAAATGCTTGCTTAGTATGAGGATTGCCTGTGTCATCAGTGTCTAGTGCAAATGTCCAGGATTATAATTACTTGCAAAATACTACTCATCACAGGATTATAATATCAAGTAATAACATTGTAATTTCACAGCTTGATTGAACATTGGGCTCACATTATTATTGGCAATAACAAAGTTGGTTGATTATGTATTTATCAAGAGAGTTCTTTGTCTTGAGCTGTAAAAGGTGAAGCAGTTCAGATGAGCAGAGGACATGAAAGACCTTGGCCAATATCTCATGTAGATTAGGCCTGTATCAGAGACTTTATGTCTCTGCTCAAGCAGACGCAGCAGATCATGACCTTTAGGTCAAAAACAGGACATTCATGATGCTACGATACTAGAAAAACACTAACCGAAGACTATTGATAAAAGGTGACTAAGGGAAAACGTGAGGGAAACCTAGAGAGAGCCTGGATAGGCTGGGGAACCACAGGGACACTGAAACCTAGGGGGAACACCTAAGGGAAAAAAACCTGGAGTGGCCTGGGGAAAACAAAGAGGCACATGAGGAACACAAGGACACACATAAGGGAAACCTAGAGAGGGATGGAGAACACAAGGAGACACAGAACGCAGACCATGACAGTTTTATCGAAACAGAAGGTACTTTAAAAACACAAGTTGATAATAAAACCGACGCACTAC
>SSNQ01034641.1:487505-518463 GCA_006942095.1 Nothobranchius kuhntae
CCTGAGTGAGAGTTGCTGAGCTGCGTAACACATGAGAAAAGAGTTGATTGAGACAAGAAAAAAAAGCTGAACAAAAACCCAACAATATGACATAGGTGGCTAAGGAGGAGGGAGTTCACCCCAAAAGTCAATTAGCCATGGATGTTCAACAAAAAAGACTTTGAAGGGTTTAATGAAAGCTGCTATAGCGAATCTGCAAACAAGCTAGGTTATGAACGCAAACACGGTCATGGAACACTCACACCTCCCCTTGAGTATCTTCCCTGGATTTGTGTCCAACAGAACTGGAAACACACATTGCTAGAGGAAACGAGATAGTGCTAAACACACATCACCGTTTTCTAAGTCCAAACATCTTTTGCTGTCGGTGACTTCAAACAGTGTTGAAGTGAAGCTGAAGTGGCAGCTGAGGCATAGGTTCAAACACATGCGAGAAAACCACAAAATTATTTTTTATTGCCACAATATACTTGTAACTATATGTTAGTGTTGTTAAGAGGCATGAAAAAAGAGAGATCAGAGAACATGGAGCAGGTGTGTGACTGGTAAAGTCATAAGACAGCATGGGATAAACTTCCACTGCTATGCTGATGATACTCAGTTATATCTATCCATTAACCCTGATGAACCAGTCGGTTAGTTAGATTACAGGCTTGTCTTGAAGACAAAAAATTGGATGACTCAAAACTTTTTGCTTTTAAATCAAGACAAGACTGAAGTTCTCATCTTTGGACCTGAAATTCAGAAAAGGAAATTGCTTAGTCAATCACCTGACCTGAACGGCATTAAATTAATCTCCGAGAACAAAGTAAGGAACCTTGGTGTTATCTTCAACCAGGACGTCATTCAAATCCCACGTTAAACAGGTTTGTAAGATTCCCTTTTTCCATCTTTGGAATATTGCTAAGATTAGATCCATCCTCTCCAGGAGTGATGCTGAAAAACTAGTTCATGCATTTATTACATTAAGACTGGATTACTGTAATTCATTACTCTCAGTAAGTCCACAGAATGTAGTTAAAAGTCTTCAGCTCGTCCAAAAATGCTACAGCTAGAGTTCTGATGAGAATTAAAAAGAGAGATCAAATCTCTCCTGTCTTAGCTTCCCTACATTGGCTACCTGTTAAATTCAGAATAGATTTTAAAATCCTTCTTCTCACTTGTAAAGGTATTAATAATCAAGCTCCATCATAAATCTGTGACCTGATGGTTCCATACATTCCTAACAGAGTACTTCACTCTCAGACTGCAGGTATACTGGTGGTTCCCAGAATATCTAAAAATTGGATGGGAGGCAGATCTTTTAGCTAGGTTATCCAGAGTTATCTTTGTAGTTATGCTGCTGGGCTTAGACTGCTGGAGGGCATACTGACCACTTTCCACAATCGACTACTTTCTTCTATAATTTGCTCTTTAACTGTATTAGTTCTTGCTATTTCAGCTGTTAACTTTATTTTTTCTCCATGTTTTTCTCCCCAGAAGAAGCTACAATGGTGTTCTGCTGAGCTGTGGTGGCCTCATGGAGGGGGCCATCGGCTTGAACACTGCTGCTAACCATTTAAACATTCTCCCTCTCCTGATAATAACATTTTACTTTCTTTGACATTGAATGTGCTACTACTAGTTTACTTGTTTAAATATAGATTGACTAGGTTAAATACAACAAAGTTCATCTCTCACCAAATAGAATATTTACCAAGAAATCACAGTGTAATCATAGAAACATTACTTGGTATATATGTTGTGTGTGTGGATGTGTGTTTGTGTGTGGGTGGGCTGGTGTTGGTGTGTGCGTGTGTCTGCTCTGTCTTCTCGATCCCCAGTGAGTCATGGCGGATGGCTGCTTATACTGAGCCAGGATCCTCTGGAGGTTTCTTCCTGTTAAAAGGGAGTTTTCCTCTCCACTATCGCTAAATGCTTGCTTAGTATGAGGATTGCCTGTGTCATCAGTGTCTAGTGCAAATGTCCAGGATTATAATTACTTGCAAAATACTACTCATCACAGGATTATAATATCAAGTAATAACATTGTAATTTCACAGCTTGATTGAACATTGGGCTCACATTATTATTGGCAATAACAAAGTTGGTTGATTATGTATTTATCAAGAGAGTTCTTTGTCTTGAGCTGTAAAAGGTGAAGCAGTTCAGATGAGCAGAGGACATGAAAGACCTTGGCCAATATCTCATGTAGATTAGGCCTGTATCAGAGACTTTATGTCTCTGCTCAAGCAGACGCAGCAGATCATGACCTTTAGGTCAAAAACAGGACATTCATGATGCTACGATACTAGAAAAACACTAACCGAAGACTATTGATAAAAGGTGACTAAGGGAAAACGTGAGGGAAACCTAGAGAGAGCCTGGATAGGCTGGGGAACCACAGGGACACTGAAACCTAGGGGGAACACCTAAGGGAAAAAAACCTGGAGTGGCCTGGGGAAAACAAAGAGGCACATGAGGAACACAAGGACACACATAAGGGAAACCTAGAGAGGGATGGAGAACACAAGGAGACACAGAACGCAGACCATGACAGTTTTATCGAAACAGAAGGTACTTTAAAAACACAAGTTGATAATAAAACCGACGCACTACAAAAACACAGTGTTTTAAATCCCAAAGTCGGTAAACTATGATGTGAACCTTAAAACAGTCAACCAAGTTGACATCAAACAAAGATCCATTTGGATCACTCAGAGTTAAAACTATTAAAGTTAAAACTCATCAAAACGAAGGGGTTAAAACCAAAACGAAGCCTGGAGGACAGCAGAACCCCTGCACTGCTGCCCCCCAGACTGCTGAAGGCACAGCCTTTTTATCCCAGGTGTTGGTCATCAGCAGGATTCAGCTCAGCTGTGCTCCTCAGCAGCCTGGAAGAGAGGAGGAGGGGCGGTGTCAGGCTGATCACTGGGGCTGGGTAATCCTGGCTCCTGCATCCCACTGGCCAGGCTGGTAGCCGTAGCACTCAATTTCAACCTCTGCTTCAAAGTCACTGTCAGACTCTGATGTTTCAGAAGCTTCTCTCTGTTCCAAAACCAATTTCAAGGTCCTTTCAGCAGATAATCTTTCTGCCATCTTGATCAATTGAGATAAGAAACCACACTGGCAAAGTCTTTGGGTGTTTCTCAATGTCAAGGCCTCTGGCCTTGTGAGGCGATGTCTCACAACTGGCATGAGGACCCGGGGGGATCTCTACAGTAAGTATACAAAAAATATGTATAAAACTACAGCCTAGAGCAGCGGTACTCAATAGGCATCTCCCTCTTTGTGGCTCCCAAACCCCAGGCTCAGCAACTTTGAAGTTTAATCTCCACAAATAACATGAGCCTGAAGGAGATCTTTCAGTCTTTTCAAATCCTAGAGCAGGGGTATTCAATTCCGGGCCTGGAGGGCTGGTGTCCAGCACATTTTAGTTTTAACTCTGTTTCAACGTTTCAACACACCCGATTTCAGTCAGCAAGTGATTAACAGGCTTCTGCAGAGCCTGATGAGCTGCTGCACAGGTGATTCAACCACTAAATCAAGTGTGTTGGAGCAAAGAAACCACTAAAACAACCTGGATACTGGCCCATCAGGCCCAGAATTGAATACCCCTGTCCTAGAAGTTTGTGTAGGAGAATATTTTCACATTCAGTCTGCATGTTAAACTCAGTGTAACCAGTCATTTTCAAAAACAAAGAAAAAAGTCACTGAAGGACTTCTTTAATTTGTCCATTTTTGGCCGCTTATCAGGGGTTAGGTCGCGGAGGCAGCGGCCAAAGCAGAGAGTTCCAGACTTCCCTCTCACCAGCCACTTGGGCCAGCTCCTCTGGGGGAATCCTAAGGCGTTCCCTGGCCAACCGAGAGACATAGTCCCTCCAGCGTGTCCAGGGTCTTCCTTTGGGTCTCCTCCCAGTTGGACGTGCCAAGAAAACCTCACCAGGAAGGCGCTCTGGACAGCTAGATGCCTGAGCTACCTCAACTGGATCCTCTTGATGTGAAGAAATCTACTCCAAGACCCTCCCAAATGGCCGAGCAGGGAGAGCCCAGCCACCATGCGGAGAAAACTCATTTCGGCCGGTGTTCTCTCTGTTGACCACGACAAATTGGTACAATGTCTGCATCATTTCAGACCCAACACCAATCCGCCTGTCCATCTCCTGCTCCATCTTTCCCTCACTTTAATTCTACAGCACAAACTACTTAGTAAGGATGCATTCATGGACTAGAAATACTTTCAGTTTTTTTTACTGCTGAACGGACAATGGTGCATTCATGGACCCGCTCAAAACATCAGACTTTTGACTCAGGTTGGCTGATCACCAAATCGATTGCTGAGTCCAATCAATAGCTTATTATTTTTGTGCATTTCTGCTTTATAACTTGAACTCAGGAGAGGAAAGGTTTATGATACTAAAACTATACATGGAGACTTGAGACTGAATGCAGACTTCAGAACAAGTGTGCTTAAAAAGTATGGCAGTAAGTTAGTGTCATTAACATTATCAGGACAAACACACTTCTTCCAGATACATTCAAGGTCCTGCACAGTGGTGCCGATTATAAATAACAAATAATAAGACTTCAAGGTAAACTTGGTCTTTCCATTAAAATATCAGAAAGAACTATTATATGATTGTACAGAGTTCTATATAATTAGGCTCTTTTGTGTCTGAATAAATAATTAAAGACATCGTGCCATTGACAATGTACTCTTTGCTTCTCTCAAGATCTCCCTCCCACCTGTGACTGTACAGTAGATGAACGCCGTAGATGGCTGCTCTCACTGGGGGGAAACAGGATCCAAGCCCCCTGCCTTCCTATTGGAGTCTCATGTTATGTTGTGTTGTCTGAAGTCTGCATATCTGTTGAGGTGGGGTTTTTTTTTTTTTTTGCAGAGCAAAGCTGCCCTCCTGCTGGAGTGTATCTCTGAAGTGCCTTTTTTTCCCCTCCACCTGAACCAATCCTCATGTAACCCTCTTATCTCTATTAAGTAGCGCGACTCGGGTTGTGAATGACCACAGTCACCAATTCTTGTCATGTGTTAGGGTTAGGGCTGTAGGGTTAGAGCTGTAGGGGAAACAATATTTGATGGGGCAGCGCGATTTGATGGAACACCGGCAGCTACTTCGGGGGCAATTTTCAAGTTTCAAAGTAAGTCATCTAATTTAAAATGTTTTTTTTTTAGATCCAAAGAAGTTTTCTATGGTTGGTTAGTTGCTTAGTAGTTGCAGCTTCGGTGGCTAGCGGTTAGTAACTCACTTATATTTTTAATTTAATAAAAATATACACAACTTAAAAAGTAAAAACTGGTTATATATTTATATTCAAACTAATACATATAAATTATAACATTATCTCCCGTGTCACGTGACGTTATGTGACCGCCATGGCAGCCGCGGTCACATGATGCAAGTCTGTTCCATTTAACCGTTTTCTATGATCAAGGAAGGACAGTGTCCTCGTAAGTAAGGCGCCTGGCCTCGCAAGACATCGCCTTGCAAGGTCAGGAGCATTGACATTGAGAAACACCCGATGTCTCTTGGAGACACCATTTTAGATGATATGTTTCCTTCTACAGGAGCCCTTGAGGACAAAATGCATTTACTGATTTGTAACAAACGGTTACAAAACTTTCACCATTAATAAACAATGTTTTTTTTTACACATTTACGTCTTTACTCATTGCCACTGATGAAAGGGAGTCTGATGTGTTTGTTATTTTGCTGAAGTTTGCAATCCTCTGGGCTTTTTGACCCTAATGGGCAGCCATTTGCTGAGGTTTTACTCGGACACAAAAATACAGCTTGCTTTCAAAGATTTAGGTTTCTACTGCCCCCTATCGCCTGGAAAAATACACACTGTCACTTTAAGTCCCATCTTAACATTTTTATATACCTAGCTTTTGGAGGTTGTTTGTTGCTTATTCAGGCATCTTAATTCTTCCTTGTTTTATCTTTGTTTGACATCTAGGGTTGAGTTTCTTCTTTATTCTGCGCTTTAAACCTCTTACTTGTATTTTACCAATACTGTTTTGTTTTAAGTGTTTTTACTGCCATTTACAGTTTGACTTATATCTCTGTTTGGTATTTTATGTGCTCTTTGTGCAGCACTTAGGTCAGCTGCCATGCTCTTTAATAAGTGCTTTATAAACTTGATGATGATGATGATGATGATGATGATGATGATGATGATGGTGATGATGATGATGATGATGATGATGATGATGATGGTGATGATACATCTGTAATTCGCCACTGGCCAGCAAATAGCTCTGGAGTTGTGGCCAGTATAAATACAGTATTATTAATAACAGGAGCGGCCCAGAAGTTATTTCTAGTAAAAATCCACATTAACAGGATGCCTTCTATCTAAAACAATACAGTGCTTTGTTCAGAGATCATACGTTTATGCCAAAATTAAGTAAACATGGAAAATGAGTGTGTGACCTTCTCCGTGGCCTAGTGGTAGGCTGCCCACCTAAGGAGTGGAAGATCAGGGTTCTAATCCTGGTCAGGTCATATCAGAGACAAAATTTGAACATGAGATCTTCCTGCTGGAGGCAATGCACCATCATGCATCCTTGAATTGTACAAATGAATTGTATAAGGGGGGATGAGGGTCCTAAGAGTGAACATAATATTGTAATCACTGGAATATTTGAACTATTTGTTAGTTTTTATTCTTTTCATGTTCAACAGCAGTCTTACACCAAACAAAAATATAAACACAACACTTGTTTTTGCTCCCATTTTTTCATGAGCTGAACTTGAAGATCTGAAACATTTTCTAAATGTCTTTTTTGATTACCGCAGACGTCTTTTGCCCCACCCACATGCTCGGAGATGCAATCATGAAATCACTGATATCTTTGTGCCAATTTTGGAGGCCACTCAGTCACGTCCGTGCGTATAATCACCTCAGCCAGGCTGGGCGGAGTGGAGCCGGTGCTAGTGTGCAAGGGGCTTTAGTTGTTTGGCAGCAATATGCCCCTTAGGAGTCCAGCCGGTTATTCCCAATGAAGAAGAAGGTGTGACATATCAAGGTGCTGTTGCAACACATTCTCACACCCAAGGCATCAAAGTATGACGCGTGTGACCAAGCCTCAATGTATGATGATTCGGGACGCCCCAGCGCATCAGGAGACGACGGTCAGGGACAAACTGCTGACGCAGCGTTGGCTGATTAGACAACAGGAATATTGCACAGGTGTGACTGCAACAAAAGGCTAATCTGAAATGAACACAGTTTTGCTTTATGGAGGAGCGTGGTCTACGGTTGTAAGGCTTGCTGGATGCACCGCCAAATTCTCTGAAAGAACTTAGGAGACGTCTTATGGTTGAGAAATGAACATTTATTTTGTTCTTGTGAAGCACCTCGTCACTTTTGCTGTGTAAAAAATTCTTTCTTTTTCTCTCAGAGTTTTATTCTGAACACTAGGGACATTATAGGCTCCTACTGAGTGCAGAAGAAGTATTCCTCTCTGTATTAAAGTTCCATGTGGACAAATCATCACTGCCTACTACAAAACACAACACTTGGCAGAGAGCAGGAAGGATTTTTTTTTCGTATTAGCCCTCTGAAATTAGAGTTTAGCTGATTTAGAGCTATCTGAAATGAGCTCTCCTAGTAAGAGTTTAGTTTCTACTATCCGTAATGTGGCAGTGTGAGCGTCCTGTCACAGTGTCCCGATTGATGATACGCTACTTGGCTGAGGAGTACGTCCCTTTGGCTGACGGTAAAGCGCGTGATTCTCACCCGGGAGTCTAGGGATCGAATGCCGCCCGGGCCCTCGTTACTCCACCTTCCCACAGTAATCTGATTTCCAGATAGGTGGAAAATTATTTTGGGACAGGAGGGGCAGCAAACCCAATACACATGAATGGGAAATGTAATTTGTCCTATAGAAAGAATAAATAATTTAACATATCTAGAACGTTCCTTCATAGATAGTAAGACTGAATGTTATTATGGATATCTGGATTGTTATAAGGCATACCAGTCTGCAGCTTAATAAATGTAAAAATGGCTTGCCATACACGCGTATGCTCAAAGCTAATTACAGATGCAGGACAGGTGTGCTCCTCCGCATCCGGACAGGACGGATTTACCTGAAGGCCTCACAGACGATAAGGGCACGTGTCCCTGCGGCTCGTGCTGACCGGAACCATGAAGGTGCCGCAGGCGGAGTTGATGAGCGACGTTCTGAAGCGTCTAACCGGAGAGTCGGCGCTGCCGGTTTACTGCAGCATAGAGAAGTTCAAGCGAGGAAGGGAAGGACTGTACTTCGTCGCGGAGGATTTCAACGAAACTGTTAAAAAACGAGAATTAGTGAACGCTAAGGAGCGACAGAGAGTGGGTGTTCCTCACATTTACTTAAATCCAGCCAGAGGAGTGATACAATACAACGGTTCCGTATTGTAACTATATAACTTGTATGTAAACAGTGGTACCTCATCTGAGGGTTAGGGTAATTCACTAGGAAGATATACTGTATTTAACTTGTAGCATCATGTGTAGCCCCGTCCTTATAAATCACCAGAATCTATTTCAATAAGTAATAAAGGAAATCATGAATATGTACAGTTTTGTTTTAAATTCATTATTTATTTTCCTACAGGTTAATGCAGTAATCCGTTTATCTCATATTACACCTAATCCCCAAGGCCACGCTGAGAACTGAAACTTCTTTTCTGTCTAGATTAGAAACTTGAACACCATGTTTGCCCGGTTGAAACGCATGGTGCCACTGATGCGGCTGGACCGAAAACCCAGTAAAGTGGACACACTCAAAGCAGCCACTGAATACATCCGCCTCCTCCTTGCTGTGTTGCGGGACACAGAGAATGTGAGTACTCCTCCCAGATGGACGGTTTATGAATAAGCTCATCTATGTTGTCTCTAAGAGTTTTGCTTCTCAGAACGATGCCATGGCCACGGACTTCCTAAAGAATGCAATCACCTACGGGCAGACTGAAGGCCTTGGCAGTGACCTCTGGAGGATGGATGATGTGAGTTTTATTTTCTTTCCCCACCTTTTTGAAATGACTTGTACTTCAACAGGATCCCTTTTTTTATCTAATAAAACCCACAGAGAGAGCTGCCTGGTATACGGCTGCTGCAGATCTCGCATGTTTTACAGAGAAAGATCATCTGATGCATCTAGACTAAAATCTCCAACTGGAACAGTGATGAACAGAAATATGAAGTAAAGCTTGTAAAACTAACGGTGGAGAATATCAGATTCAGTGAGAAAGAGATGTCTATCAACACTGTTTTATTTTTTAGGTTTCAGTGCACCAACATACCACTCAGACCAAAACAAGCAGCACAGATTTATTCCCAAATGAAGATATTTTTGTCTTTCACTTTATGTAAATCCACTTAATTACACACTTTTAACCAGGCTGTATGAATAGCTGATGAATGCTTTCTGTCCAGATTTTTATGCTGTAATTTTAAACCAGGATCTTATGAAGCTGTGGCCTTATTGGGCCAGATGCTGAAAACAACTTGATGCAGTTTTGTGTGAGATGATTGGATCACATTATTTGGTTGGTTTTGATTGGAAATGTAATTATCACCATTAGCCTCCCTAACAGATATTCTGTTTATTTATTTATGCTAAATCTTCACTTTAATGGCAGCTGCAGCACAACCTTCTAAATCTAATCAATGAACTGTCACCCAAAGCAAACCTTTATATGTTTCTATACTGAAACAGCTGATTTTAATTTGACATTTTCAAATCAAGTCTGCAGTGATACGGGCATTGTACCGGTCTGTCATGGCGATTTACCGGTTGATCTACGTTCCTACCCGCACCTATGGTCACGAGCTTTGGGTAGTGACTGAAAGAATGAGGTACAAGCCCCTTGATCATTCGGGAGGGGCTCGGAGTAGACCCGCTGCTCCTCCACACTGAGAGGAGCCAGTTGAGGTGGCTCGGTCAACTGGTTAGGATGCCTACTGGATGCCTCCCTGGTGAGGTTTTCTGGACATGTCCAACTGGGAGGAGACCTAAAGGATGACCCAGGACACACTAGAGGGACAATGTCTCTCGGCTGGTCAGGGAACGCCTTGAGAATCCCCTGGAGGAGCTGGCCCATGTAGCTGGGAATAGGGAAGTCTGGGCCCCTCTGCTTCCGCTGCTGGCCCTGTGATCCAACTCCAGATAAGCAGCTGAAAATGGATGAATGGATTCAAATCAAGTTACAATGTAATAATCAAAATGCAGCTCATCGTTTATGAAAAATCGTTAATGCTGCCAGGAGATGGTTCTCCAAACCACTGTTATTTGAGTTTGACTTCCTGCAGACCAGATGTGTTTTCTGATTAAATCTAAAGCGAGGAAGAGGTTCGACTTTGACAATGAAAGGCCTTTTGTTGAATTTGTTTTATACAGCGCTGTGTGACATGGGGAGACACGGAGTAATTCTGACAAAGATTTCCACATTGATTCCATGTTTATTTGAAGTGAAGTGTGGTTTTCACATTAAAAGCAGGATCTGATGATAAAAAAAATGTTTTCATGTTTCCCTCCTTTAACAGTTGCTGAACATGTCAGATGAGCAGCTGGAGGATGGGTTCACCATACCCCCAGAACCCCCAGCCGAGGACGGCGATGTAACCAGACTGGTGTTGCAGCACTGTGTGATGCCAACGTACCAGTTCATCATTCAAGTTGCACCCGATCAGGCGCCAGTAAGTGTAGGGTTGGGCATCGTTTGATTTTGAATGATTCCGGTTCCGATTCTTTCAAGACATGACATGTTTTACATGAGCCAGCTAACCACAGGTCCTACTTGATGAAATAATCCTAACTTCAATATGAATTTTAATTCTATGAACAATAACATCAACTTCATTTAGACAAAAACATGTTTAGGAGCAAAAAGAAAGCCAGTGATGGGAATAACGCCGTTTAAAATAACGGCGTTACTAACGGCGTTCTTTTTTTGGGTAACGGAATAATCTAATGACTTTTCCCACTGTTGCAATGCCGTTACCGTTACTGGGGACAGAAGGTTGTGCGTTACTACGTGCTTGTCGAACGTTGAGCAGCAGTGTGAGGTTTTCTGACCGCCACACTTCAGCTGCAGCCAAGGAGAGAGAGGTGTCTGTAACGCACTTACAAACACGATGATGATTGGTCAGGTGGGCGGAGACCCTCACTGTCTCAATCACTGCATGCTGTAGACCCAACAGAGCAGTGATGGGAGTAACGCCGTTTAAAATAACCGCGTTACTAAAAAATATTTCTTTCAGTAACGAGCAAACTAATTACATACAGTCTTCTTTTTATCAAAACGTGGTTTCTGTTACTGATAAGGAAATGCATGCATTAAGCAGCGCGGTGCGTTGAAGCTGTCATCAGCTGATCAGGAGCTAAAGAGGTAGATGTTTTCATTCAAACGCATCACGGCCCGTGAAGAACGAGGAAGACGTGATGAATAGTCTACGCCCTTCTTAGTGTGACAGCGGGACGTCCTGAAGGTCCTCTCACCTGTTCACCGCTCAGACGTCCTGATCTTCTACCTTCCTAGATCATCCAGCTGTAACCTGTTTCTGATCATGTCTTTAGTCCCGCTGTAACACTGATGCATCAGTCTCATAGAGCTCAGGTGTTATTAGAACTACCTGTGTGTGTTTACCACCCAGCTTCAGCTCTTCTGTGTTTGGGTCTGACCCAAGTAAGTCCTCCATCAGATTTGTGCCTCTTCTAGTGTCATTTTAAAGGATATTTATTTATTTATTTAACCATTACTAGATTACCAGCAACAGAAATGCTACTAAAACACACAATTATGTGAGGCTGGAAAAATTAAAATACTGTGCAAAATTACATTCATTTCTGTAATTTAACTAGACTGAGAGACCATTTAAAGGCTCGAGAATCTTTACAGGTGTTTCTATTTGCAATTTTAAATGTTAGCTGATTGGGGTCTTGTTAAATATCACACAGTGACCTTTTAATAGTCTAGATAAGTGTAACGTTCCTGTTAGTAGTTCCTTCTGTTAAGTGCTTATTTATTTAAATTATTCAGGTTTATAAAAAAACATTTTGACATACATTTTATTATGTTCCAGTCATTAGTCATTTATATTTATCTATTGTTGTAATTTATAGTAAATTAAGTAAGTTAAATTAAACTATTTTTCTTGCATTCATTATTGAAAAAAAGTAATGAAGTAGTTATTTTTCTTGGTAATTAGTTACTTTTATAATCTCGTAACTCAGTTAGTAACTGAGTTCCTTTTTTGACAAAGTAATATATAGCTAATTACTTTTTAAAAGTTACTTTCCCAACACTGCTTGCCAGTGTGTTTGTTTCTGACCACAACCAAAGTCTGGAAGAAGCCTCTGGGATGAGAGGCTAAATGTCTCCAACATATCCAGAAACGTCTAAATCAAATCAAATCACTTTTATTGTCACGTCACATGTGCAGGTAAGCTGGTACAGTGCATGCGAGTGAAATTCTTGTATGCGAGCTTCACAGCAACAGAGTTGTGCAAAAATACAGTAACGTAAAAACAAGCAAAATATAAAAATGGCTAATCTAAGTAATAATATTTATAGTATGTAAGGTATATACCATACTAAATGTGTGTGCTAAGTATTTTATTTTTTATTTTTCTACGTGTGTGCGTTTGCGTGTGTGTATAATGCATATTTTACAAATGAATAAAGTAAACAATAAGATAAGAGATATAAAATATACAGAGGTTAGTATGTGCAAAACAGTGGCATTAATGTACAGTATGGAGTGTGTAATGTTGGAGTTTCAGTAGTGCGGGTGAGGTGTCTGTGAAGTGTTCAGCAGTCTGATGGCCTGATGGAAAAAGCTGTCTCTCAATCTGCTGGTTCTGGACCGGATGCTGCAGAACCTCCTTCCTGATGGAAGTAGTCCGAACAGTTTTCAGTAGTCCAGCTGTTTTCAGCTAAAACTCTCAGGATGTTTAAAATAATTGATGCATAATTTAAATTTTTTAATGAATCGTTTTCGAAATCTATTCCGATTATAGAATCAGTTGTTGATTATAAGACGTGTAGCTCTGGGTTTCTTGCATATCTTGTGCAGTTTATAGAGACTGCAGTTACAGACGTGTATCAGCAGGTGGCAGTCGTGCTGCTTTGTGGTTATTAAAATTACTTTTATCATGCTAGAATTAATGTGGACTTTCATACTTGTTTAGGTTTTAATGTGTCTAGATGATGTCATGCTTAATCTTCTTTTCAATGAGTCACATGACCAAAACAATGTAGTCAATCACAGATGTTCAGTCATCCACCACAAGGTGCTGGTGAGATTGGTCTTTGGAAGAGCTGGAGGTTTCAGGATGTCATGACAAAGTAAGATGACGCTGGCAAAATGCAGTGTGACAACATTTGAATGATTTGAGCTGAAATGAGAATGTGTGGTGCTACTGTTGAACTAACATTAACTATAAACGCGTTAAACACCTGTGCTGCTAGCTTAAACCTCAGGTTTCAGCTGTCTGGTGGTGGTGTCTGGCATGTGTTATGGTGGTGGTGTTTGATCTGGCGTGTGTTCTGGTGTGTGTTCTGTCTCAACCAAACTGAGCTGAATTAGGAAGCTTGACTAAAACATCCACTCTGTAAAATTTATGAATGCTCCATTCTCTCCTTTAGTCTGAATGAGATATTTGGGTTTTCATTATATTTGATTAAAAAATCCATATTCCTTCAAGCAGTTTTGGTTAATGAATCCTTATTGGACATTTCACCAGTCTGATGTGTTGTACAAAGGATGGCACAGCTAGTTGGATACTATGAGGTCATAATGCTGACATCAAGAATTTTTGCTTTACAGAGGGTAAATAAAAATGTCCAAGGAGCATCTTATTCCTAAAACAGAGCAGCTTCTGTACTGCTGACTATAGGCAGCATGCTGGGATGACGTGCTCCTCTTCCCACTGCAGCAGAGCTGACTGACACCTTCCTGCACATGTGGAAGAAGTGTGAGCTTCATTTGAAGATAGTGCAGTTTTCTTTGCACAGTGTAGCTCTTGAAACCTTTTCCATCTCAGAACCAGCCTTTAATTGGTATGCTCCTCTGTTTTCCACCAACTTTTATGTTGCTGCAGAGCTGTTGGAAATGCTTAACATCTTAAAACAGATGGTGATGAGACGGTCAGCCTCATTGATCAAGATCTGGATTGTTATTTTAAAATGTTTTCTGAGCAAGATATCATCCAGGAATATCTGCAGCTGATTGGATATGTTACTAACATGATGGCGGATTGCAAACTTTTCACTTTCACTGTACTGTTGTCCTGGCTCCAAGTTTAAGGCCAACTTTCTCTCAATCTTCAGAACAAAAACAAGCTCAACTCCTAATCCATCTAATCTGCTATAATAGAGGGTGTGTTAGCACTTGTTTCGTTTAAAAAGGAATACCTTAACGTGAAGTCCACTGTTGTCACCTTAAGAGAAGGTTTGATGTTCAAGAATGTCCAGGAGTAATGAGGACATCTCCTAAGGTGTGTCCAACAGTCTTGCTGCCTCTGCTGCAGAGCCTCCAAACTCTAGCAGGTGGGTGTTGGGCCAGCTCAGTGAGGTGGAGAACATTTGGATAACCTGAAGTGGCTTCTCTTCTGACCTTATTGTCAAAGAAAATCGTCAAGGATATATTAAACTGCTGCAGGATGCAAGGACAGTCAACACTGATGCATATTTTCTCAGATTATTTTATTTGAGACATCTGAAAAAGCATTTGTCTAAGGAAAAAGATCAGTGCCACCACCAGTTCTCTGTGATACCAACGATGAAGCATCTTTAGGGGGTGCTTCTCATTCAGACTCTAGGAAAACTACAAAGAATTTAGAAGATCTCAAAAACGAACACCAGGCATGATTTGGTTGATATGTGTGTTTTCCATCTATGATAAACTGGCTTAAAGATCATAACAGACAAGTTGGACCTGAGGTCAGTAAATCTCTCTATGCTTAAGTTGGGTTGAGAAGCTGTAGTAGGCCAGTAGCTTCTGCAGAATCTGTTCTTGTACGGTGTAGCAGTCCAGTCTGGAACAGTAGAGGGGAGAGGTGGTGAAGTAACACCTGTACCAACCCTGAGCAGTGGTGGATTTAACAATTTGGGGGCCCAAGGCAAACACAGACATGGGACCCCTTACACTAAAATTTCAACAATCTTATCGTTAACTGGATTTGCGAAACTCTACCCTCTTCTGACATGAGTTATTTTCACTTTTTATTAGTCCTCCTCTTTTTTCCTGTATTTCTCTCCCTTGAGTGCCTTCAATATTTGCTCTGCTTTCTTCTTCCTGTCAGTGCTCCTGTGCTTTTGCCTTTCTTTTTTTTTCTTCCATTTTCCATTTTGGTCTATTTTTTTCCTCCCTTTTAAACATTTTCCATTATCTTTCCTTATCTGCTTCCTTTTGATGTTTACATTGAAAAACGATGTCATTTTCTGAAGTGAGCAAGCTGCTTCTTTCTCTTATTGGAGCCACTAGGATAACCCCATTTCATGCTTAATGTTTTGACTACTGCTTCGAGTTTGTTATGAACGCTCCCACCTCTCTTCTTCTTTTTCTGTTTTCTCTTATTATTTGTGGTCTTATGGCACTTGGCAAACAACAATTTGGTGCATTACTGCTTACTTATGAACCTCTTGCAAAGGCTTACGTCTCGGCCCGGCCACTCCGGTCATCACAGGATCGTCGGCTAGCAGTGCCTACACCACACTCAGGACAATCCAGACTCTTCTCATGCATTGTTCCACAAATGTGGAATGACCTTCCAAGCACTACCAGAACAGGGGCTTCCTTTTCAATTTTCAAGAAACTCCTGAAGACCCTGCTCTTCAGAGAGCATCTTCTTAACTAGCACCATCCCTGCACCCGTCCCCCCTCTCTACTGTCCACTCCTTGTTCCCTACTCTCCATGACTGATGTCGAGTTGTTGTTATTGTTGTTGTTAGCCTCAAGGGCAATGTGCCGATTATCACTTGTAAGTCGCTTTGGACAAAAGTGTCTGCTAAATACATAAACATGTAAAATGTGAGATTCCATAGAAATATGAAATATCAATCTGATGGATCTTTGAATATTTTAACCAGAAGATCGGAACTTTTTATTGCAGTGATTAAGTGACACTTTATTAACTCCAAGGAAAGAGTCAGGTTTAAAACAGTTAAGAAATTTATTTCTACACAATTTAAACAAGACTAACTTTAACACTGTGTGTACTGCTGGGACTAAGGTGGAGTGAGACGTGAAATGAACGATGGTGTGTGTGTGGAATGTTATTCAGAACCAGCGGATCCGGAGAAGCAGTTAGTTCTGAGTGGGAGTGAATGTTTCGCTCTAAACTTTAGTAGGAGATTTATAGCACACATGAAACGTCATCTGTCGGTCTACATCCCTGCACCCGTCCCCCCTCTCTACTGTCCACTCCTTGTTCCCTACTCTCCATGACTGATGTCGAGTTGTTGTTATTGTTGTTGTTAGCCTCAAGGGCAATGTGCCGATTATCACTTGTAAGTCGCTTTGGACAAAATTGTCTGCTAAATACAT
Source organism: Nothobranchius kuhntae (assembly GCA_006942095.1). Classification (NCBI taxonomy): domain Eukaryota; kingdom Metazoa; phylum Chordata; class Actinopteri; order Cyprinodontiformes; family Nothobranchiidae; genus Nothobranchius; species Nothobranchius kuhntae. The sequence continues at coordinate 504,045 of SSNQ01034641.1, forward strand.
AAACATGTAAAATGTGAGATTCCATAGAAATATGAAATATCAATCTGATGGATCTTTGAATATTTTAACCAGAAGATCGGAACTTTTTATTGCAGTGATTAAGTGACACTTTGTATTAACTCCAAGGAAAGAGAGAGAGAGTCAGGTTTAAAACAGTTAAGAAATTTATTTCTACACAATTTAAACAAGACTAACTTTAACACTCTGTGTACTGCTGGGACTAAGATGGAGTGAGACGTGAAATGAACGATGGTGTGTGTGTGTGTGTGGAATGTTATTCAGAACCAGCGGATCCGGAGAAGCAGTTAGTTCTGAGTGGGAGTGAATGTTTCGCTCTAAACTTTAGTAGGAGATTTATAGCACACATGAAACGTCATCTGTCGGTCTACGTACCCCAGGGGAAGCCTCCGTTAGATCCAGAATGTCGAGGTCCTCAAGGACCCTCTTTGGTACCGAAGCTGGTAGAAAAGCAGTGGTGCCGGCCAAACTAGTCTTGGAATGCTTCCAGGTCACGACAGGTTATCACTGGCATCTCCGAGACCCTGAAGGCGTCGTGAGGTTCAGCTTTTATTCTGAAGGAACCATTGCGGTCAGGTGTAACTTGCAACAGATTTTATCCAGTTTGTTGAGGTTCTTTATGGCTGAAGAGGAAGTCTGGATGGCCTGTCCGAGACTTCTCTAGAACGCTTGAACTAAAGAAAAGGTGGCGTGGAATAGTTTTTATAATTGTCATATTTTGGTTTACTGGCGAATCAGAATTTGACATGCAAAAGAGGGTTTATACAAACACCACAGAAAACCACACCTAGCCAGAAACGAAGGTTCTGATTAGATCAGACAAAAGGAAATGTGTCGTGTGGCTTTAGCATTACGTGTCCTTAGTGTCTAGTGCAAATGTCCAAGATTATAATAACTTGTAAAATACTACTGATCACAGGATTATATTATCAAGTAATAACATTGTCATTTCACAGATTGATTGAACATTGGGCTCACATTATTATTGGTAATAACAAAGTTGTTGATTATGTGTTTGTCAAAATAGTTCTTCGTCTTGAGCAGTAACAAAGGTGAAGCAGTTCAGATGAGCAGAGTGCACGAAAGACCTTGGCCACTATCTCATGTAGATTAGCCTGTCAGAGACTTTGTCTCTGCTCGAGCAGACGCAGCAGATCATGACCTTTAGGTCAAAACAGGACCTTCATGATGCTACATATCCCTCCTTTTCAATGGCATGGTGGTCCGGCAGAGACCACCTGACGCAGAACAAACCAGAAGCCAGAAGGACTCCGTCGAGAAAGCAAGGTGTAATTTCCCAGGCAGAGGCCAAAAGTGGTGAGGAACGAACCCCACGCCGAAGGACAGTCACGGATAATTTCCTTTGGAAGCGGTTAAATCAACAGTCAGTAGATCATTAATATATCCACTGGAAGGGAATAATTCAAGCAGCAGCAGAATTTTGTATCTCCACATGGAGGGAATAATTCAAACAGTAATTTGATCCTTGTAATTGCACTTAGCGTAATCCAGAGTAGGAAGAAGACGAGCAGGCAACAGATCAGGTCCCAGCAAACAAAGTATCCGAAGTAATCAACGGACGTCCAGGTCCAACGAGCCGGAACACCAAGCAGCAAGCAGCAGAGTACGATGACGAATCATAGGGCCACCCCCAGGAATCGAGGATCATCGGTGAAACTCAGCAGAGGAGAGACAGCACAACACAGGGCACTTCATTGTAGACACAAATGGCGTTTGATGCAAATCAACAAATAAAAAGAAACCTGTCAATATGTGTACCTGTATGTACTATGTGAAGCAAATTATGTGAACAGATCCGAAGTGAAGAAATGGATGCAATACACTACGTGTACTGGAAAAGTGTTGTAAAAGAACAAAGTAACAAAACCCTATACTATATGTATGGGAGAAATCATGACACTGAGTAAAAATGTCATCAAAATGAAGGGCAAAAATGGTAGTAGCCCATTATTGGTAAATGAACAAAGTTAATCATAAAGTTTTCAAAACTTAATCAACTAAGGAAATTAATATGAAAAGATAGATATACGAGTGTCGAAGAGCACTAAAATGTAAGTCAGTGAAGTTAGTAATCTACCTATATGTGAATGTACCCCATAAGGAATTGATTAGTGAAAATAAAAACAAATTTGGATAACACAACGGTATGTGGAATTAACCCTTTTACTGTTAAAACTTACTCATTACCTGACTTCAGGAACCCACAGCATGACCATCTCAAATCACCCAAGTCTGTATGTCGTGTATAAACATGAAAGACAACCATGCACACACACAAACTTGTGTAACCTGAAACAGGGGACCATGGGACTGATGACGGAAAATAGAGATCACCCCCCTTTTGAAGTAGAAGGCCTAGCTGAAGGCACGGGAGGTGCCAGAGGAGGTACAGGTGCAGGAGCGACCGGCGCAGGAGCGACTGGTGCAGGTTGCGGTATCTGAACAGCCAGGGCTTTGTGGACAACCGGCACTTAGCGGACAACCGGCATGAGGGCACGAGAAATGCGGCCACCGACGTTGCGGATCGAGTCCTGTAGAGAGGTCATCCGTGCGGAGAAGTGACGGAAGAGGAAAAATGACAACCCCAATGACAGACAAAGGTTTAAGCATGCAGTGAATAACATGACAGCATCAGCGGAGGACCAGGAGTAAGACACTGGTTGAAACCTGAGACTGGGATCTGCCGACAACTCACGCAGCACCCTGTTTACCGTGCCAACCTGAACCATGGTTGGACCATTGAACGTAACACGATCCACCGTAGCTGGAGAAAGAGCAAAGGAGATGTTATCATAGAAAGGAGAAAACTCCACAACAGACTTATGCTCACCAGGATCCAAGTAATATAGAGAGACCTCACCTACATGGACCGTAGCACTACGTGGAACTGTCACCCATAGGGTTTGGGACAGAAGCACAACACGCATGGACACACCGTGACGCTCATAGAAAACATCAGCTTCACGAGCAGGGGTATTAACTAACCAACGATCACCAACCACAACAGCTGTAGTTTGAACCACATGTGAACATGGAGTCAGTCATAGGACGTTTAGAATCAACCGACAACTCATCAATGCCACACACACCAGTGGCACCACCATGCAGAAAAGGTGTGCCTGGACACAAGAAGTGCAGGCCACGTGTGAGAGAACACACGCGCAGGTCCGGGACCAACCGTACGTGCGGCGTGTCCTCATGGAGCATGATGACCGGAGGCGTATGTAACCTGACATGAGTGTTGTCAACCCAATTACCTACATTTACCACATCTCTTAATCTATAGATGTCATCTGGAGATACAGTAGGTAAGTTGATGATGAAAGCTAGCTCTCTAGCATCTGGATTGACACTTAATGGGATAGCACTGCCCAATGAGGAAGCCAAGTGAGTCTGAAGGGCCACCGGGTCCTTCAATGTCACTCGAGCAATCGCAGACCGGACCATGGCCAGGGACACGAGGTATGGAGGGATCCTCCCCATGAGGAGGGTATCGATCGAGATGCTCACGTCCCGACCGTAGTCGGACAGGCAAATGGTCAGCATCAGTGTATGGGCATAATCAACTTCCACGAAAGAACGTAATTCGTTCACAGAGGAAGCTGGTTTACGCAAAATGTCGCTATGAGTGTTGAGAACCACCATAGTCTGTTTTTCAGACGTGCCCAGCTGTCTCAAGGCATGCCGCTGCTGCAGTACATGTTTACGCAGAGCCGGATATTCTCTGTTAAGCTCATCAACGTGCCAATGAACTTTTAATCTCGATCGAGTTGACTGAAGAGAATCCGAAATTTAAAAGATTGCCAATTGTATTAGCTACTGAGAAAAGTCCATCTAGGAAATGCTTCGGCCTGATGCTGGTACTGGATAGGTCACTGTTCGAAATCGTGAATTTAAGCGCCTGGACCAGTATGTGACAGATGTCAGCTTCTGTATGCTGCGTCAGGGTACTAGTCCAGCGGGCTCCCGTTTCCGAAAGGTTGCCGAAGGCATTCGTCATCTTATTGGTACACGCCATAGCAGGGTCGAATTTGACGAAAATCTTTTGTGTGAATAGACGATAGTTAGTCATTAATAGACCTGGGCGGTCTCGGAGTGTGATACCCGTAGAGGGCCCAGGTTCGTACAGACGCGTTAGAAGAGGCTGAGAATGAATCTCAGCTGCGGTCAATCACTTTCTGTGTGTCGGCGTCTTAAAGGAATAGTCCATTGTGGTATTAACAGAGGGGTGCCAGCCATCAGGGCTAGGGGGCCCCCCAACATAAGGGGGCCCCAGGCAGTCGCCGACCTATGCCTAATGGTAAAACCGCCACAGACTCTGAGGTCCCTCTGTGGGATGACCAGCACGAACATCATGAGGATATCTTATCTCCAGATGATAAACCGAATGAACATTCTGTTTTCTATGATGCTTGATGAAGAGTGAAGGCCTGTGGAGTGATGGATCCTCATGCTGGAGGACCTATGAGGCAGTTGATGTTGCAATCAGGAGCATGCAAACCAAGTATAAACCATGGAGCTGAGGTGTGTGGAGGTGGTCTGGGTGACTGGAGGCAGGTGAAGAGCAACGACTACCCTTGAGCCGAACACATAGACTCTGTCTGGGTTCATGTTCTACTCCAAGCTGCTGATCTTTTCCATCCCTGCCCCACTTCTCATTTGTTCGACTGAAGCATTTTTCCTGCAGAACTCCTTAATCATTCTTGGCTTCAGTTAACTTTTCATTTATCCGCCTGTTTTTCTATCACTGGAGACTCGACTCTTCTGTTAAGATGATTTTCTGATGAGGTTATCGCATCCTAAAGTAGTTCTCCAGCCTCCACCTTCTGTAAAGCTTCAACAGAGAAAACTTAAGTTTTGATCAGAGGAAAGATGAGAAACTGTTAAACCCCTGAAGTTGGGCTGGTTCATTGATTTTTAATCTAACAAGGCCTCTTTAAGTGTCAGTTAAATGGAAAAATGATGCTATTAATCAAGAGCTCACTGAACACAGAATTCAGTTAGAGGATTAGATAAATGCAAAAATCAACTAAACCAATCAAAAGGTTCAGCCTTCAAAAGCAACGACGAGCAGCCTTCATCTCCAATTCTCCAGAGATGTACTCTGCCAACAATAGGCAATCAGTCGCACGTTTGATTCCAGAGATGATCTGGCAGCAATGCACTACAATTACAACCAGCAATCAGTGCTGAGCCTTTGATTGTCTAACATCTGAGTCATTCACACCGTCCTCACAAGTGCCTTATCGTCTGATTGGATGATTATGGGTGAAGAAGTTTAGCATCTCCTGGAGTTCACATCGGTACCATTATGCCGTTAACAGAACTGAACTGACACACAGGCGGTGTGCTCTTTCACATCAGCTGTAAACATCTTGGGCATGGGTCATGCAAATGAAACATCAGCTCTTTCACGTGACATCTTTAAACTTTTATCTAGAAATATTGATGTCGAATTGGTGTGTTGCTTTTTGCCTCAAACACCAGTTTGAAACTTGGGTCTGTGAATATCACTCTGCTCTATGTGACAGATGTCTCAACCCTGCTGAGTGGTCAGAGGACGGCTTGGACCAGTGTGTGACACCTGCTAGGTTGGATAATTTTTTTCTATTTAAATAGTTTTTTTAGGGGGGCATATAGTTTTAGGTGACACGAGGTGCTGTTACCACCACAGATGAGTTATATCAGGGTTAAACTTACTATGTCAGTTTAAATTATCAACACCACTTCCAAATATAAACATGTGTGTAAACGGTACATTTTGTTTAAAATCTTCCCACTATGTTGACTTGTGTAGCGGAACACTTGGGTGACTATGGTGATATCAGTTTCCCTCACAATTCAAATGTTGGCATTAAACACTTCAGCTGTAGGAAATAGTGCTGAAAATGTAAGTTACCTATTAAATATATTGGTTTTAACAAGCCACTGGGGGTGAGGGGTTGGGGGTATAGGCATTCATTGTGATCCTTTCATGTTATTTCTTATTTATATCAGTTTATATATAAGCTCCCTTTAATCAGTTTTATGTATTTTTCTTTACATAATGCTCTTTAAAATGTCCTTTTACCGGAAATCCATGTTTTTGATGATTATTAGGCCCAAGTAGCGAAAGCGCTGCGAAGGCCTATTGTATCTGCTCTGTTTATTTTTCTTCTGCCAAGTAAAATGGCTTTTTGGAGGCCTTAACATACCCAAAAACTCATGAAATTTTGCACACTTGTCAGGCGTGGTGTAAAATTTTGTATTTTAAAGGTCCCAAAAAAATTGCAATATCAAATAGAAAAAATGAAACTAACTTTTCGTATATGCCGAGGGAGCGTGGCCAGGCCTCTAATTTTGACTATTCTCCAAAAAATATAAATGGCTATAACTTCATACTTGAATAGAGTTAAAAAAAATTCTGTGGTCATTTGACATCCAGCCACAAACTAAAATGAATGGTCGGATGATGGCATCACACAAGCCCCACCCCCTCAGGACCAAAAAGGTCAAGTTTTTCTGTGATAGGTCCCAAATAGCCCAATTTCACTTAATCACCACAAATTTGTAGCTGGTAACTCAAGACAAGTGGGTGTTTCTTGGAGTCACTTTATGGGAGTTTTCAAGCGCCTGGACCAGACTGTAGTGTGGCGGCACGGCGAAGTCAGGCGTACCGCCGTGGCCATACGTTTGCCTCCCATTTCGTCATTTCTAAAGCTATCACCATGAACTTTCTGGTGAGTGATCCTAGTCCGGCCCCCCCAAAAAATCTGATGTGAGAATCTGGTGGGTGTGGCCTATTTTCTTAAATGGCGCCCCCAGGACCATTAAAATTGTCAGCCCCAAGCCATACTTTGACTGAGGATTACGAAATTTGTTACACTAATGTAGTGTCTCAGGACCTACAAAAAAGTCTCGGAGCCAAGCGCAAAGTCGCACAGGAGGTCGGCTATTTTGGTCCAAGTACTCCATTTAGTGTTTTTGCACACGTTTGGAGAATGATGCCCCGTCGCCCTTTTCACCGATCACCTTCAAACTTCTGCAATAGACTCTTAAACTATAGGGGGAAAAATTCTTCTGTCAGTTTTTTCAAAAGTTGAAAGGTGTGGGCGTGGCTAAGCCTCAAACTTTGACCTGTCGCCATGCCACTTTTTTCACAGCTCCCTATTGGACTCCTTTCAGCCAATCACCAGCAATCTCTGGCAAATAGCAGTAGACAAGCTGAGGTAACTTGGTGTCCAGTATTGGCAGGTTTTGGAAAAAGGCGGGGCTTTGGGAGCATGGCAGAATTCGCCATCACGCCATGTAAAACGTTTGCCTCTCATTTCCTCAGTTATCATGATATCACCACGAAATCTCTGGTGAGTGATCCTAGTCTGATCCCCAATAGAAATGAATGTGATAGGTTGGTGGACGTGGCCTATTTTCTGAAATGGCGCCCCCTAGAACCATTAAAACTGTCAGCCTCAAGCCATGCTTTAATTGAGAACTACGAAATTTGGTACACTAATGTAGTGCATTGGGACCTAAAAAAAGTCTCTTGGAACTAAGGATGGGTACCGAATTCGGTACTTTTTAAGGTACCGACCGAATTCCATAGTACCGACCGAGCACCGATTCACATCATTTCAAACGGTCGTTTCAGTACCCGTCCTTCATAACGAGAACTTGCCAGGACAGCTGCGCATGCGCAAGAGTGTTATGTCGTCGGCCGCTGCGAGCGAGTTGTGAACAGAGCAGCATGGTAGAAGAACGCACGCTAAAGCTTGGGTCCACTTCACTAAATGTGATGGGTAACTGGGTGATGATGAAACCAGCGACAACGATCTAAGTGAGACATCCTCATCTTAATCTGCTCTGGTAGGTAAATAAAATGTTTAAGATAACGTTAGCTTGATTAGTTAGCTTCCGTTCCGCTAATGGTGCGTTCGCTTTCTCCTCGGAACTCCGAATTTTCGAATAGAAGAACATGAACGCGCTCTAAAGTTTGGCTTCACTTTACTAAATGCGACGGGTGATTGGGTGAAGATGAAACCAGCGACAACGATCTAAGTGTGAGGCATCATCGTTTTAATCTGCTCCAGCAGTTAAATAAACTGTTTAAGATAACGTTAGCTTGATATGTTGGCTTCCATTGCCACCATTGTTATCAGCTAATGGTGCGTTTGCGTTCTCCTTGGAAATTCTAGCTTCCCAGTAGGAAAAATAAAATGAACAAAGACGGCAAAAGGAATGAAGATACACAGTAAATTTAGTTCACAGAAAAGATGTTTGCTTCAGTTTAATTATCAGCTTATAAAACTACAGGGATGATGTTAAAATACAAACAGTTGAATGTTATTTATCGTGATATTTATCAAATATGGTTATATATTGAGAAAAATATATATTTAATTATAAAAGAGAATTAAAATAATAAACACTCAAAAGTATCGAAAATTGGTACCGCTAAGTACCGGTATCGATTCGTAGGTACCGGGAATTAGTACCGAATCGATTCAAATGTCAAAGGTACCCATCCCTACTTGGAGCCAAGGTCAATGTCGCACAGGAAGTCGGCCATTTTGGTCCAAGTACTCGATTTAGTGGTTTTCGCACACGTCGTTTGGAAAGTGATGCCTCATCGCCCTTTTCACCAATTGCCTTCAAACTTCTGCTATAGACTCTTAAGAAATAGGGGGAAAAAATTTCAACCATCGGATTTTTCAAAAGTTGAAAGGTATGGGAGTGGCTAAGCCTCAAACTTTGACCTGTTGCCACGCCACTCTTATTGTCACAGCTCCCTATTGGACTCCTTTCACCCAATCACCAGCAGTCTTTGGCAAAAAGCAGTAGACAACTTGAGGTCACTTGGTCTCCAGTACTGGCAGGTTTCGAAAAAAGGCGGGGCATTGGGAGCATGGCGAAATTCGCCATCACGCCATAGAAATATGTTTGCCTCCCATGATTTTGCTACGAATTCTCTGGTGAGTGATCCTAGTCTGACCACCAATAGAAATGGATGTGATAAGTTTGCGGGCGTGGCCTATTTTCTGAAATGGCGCCCCCAGGACCATTAAAATTGTCAGCCCCAAGCCATACTTTGACTGAGGATTATGAAATTTGGTACACTAATGTAGTGTATCAGGACCTACAAAAAAGTCTGTTGTAGCCAAGCTCAAAGTCGCACAGGAGGTCGGCTATTTTGGTCCAAGTACTCCATTTAGTGTTTTTTGCACACGTTTGGAGAATGATGCCCCGTCGCCCTTTTCACCGATCACCTTCAAACTTCTGCAATAGACTCTTAAACTATAGGGGGGAAAAATTCATCTGTCAGATTTTTCAAAAGTTGAAAGTTGTGGGCGTGGCTAAGCCTCAAACTTTGACCTGTCGCCACGCCACTTTTTTCACAGCTCCCTATTGGACTCCTTTCAGCCAATCACCAGCAATCTCTGGCAAATAGCAGTAGACAAGTTGAGGTAATTTGGTGTCCAGTATTGGCAGGTTTCGAAAAAAGGTGGGGCTTTGGGAGCATGGCAAAATTCGCCATCACGCCATGTAAAACGTTTGCCTCTCATTTCCTCAGTTATCATGATATCACCACGAAATCTCTGGTGAGTGATCCTAGTCTGATCCGCAATAGAAATTAACGTGATAGGTTGGTGGACGCGGTCTATTTTCTGAAATGGCGCCCCCTAGAACCATTAAAACGGTCAGCCCCAAGCCGTGCTTTAATTGAGAACTACGAAATTTGGTATACTAATGTAGTGCATTGGGACCTAAAAAAAAGTCTCATGGAGCCAAGGTCAATGTCGCACAGGAAGTCGGCCATTTTGGTCCAAGTACTCGATTTAGTGGTTTTCGCACACGTCGTTTGGAAAGTGATGCCTCATCGCCCTTTTCACCAATTGCCTTCACACTTCTGCTATAGACTCTTAAGACATAGGGGGAAAAAATTTCAACCATCGGATTTTTCAAAAGTTGAAAGGTATGGGAGTGGCTAAGCCTCAAACTTTGACCTGTTGCCACGCCACTCTTATTGTCACGGCTCCCTATTGGACTCATTTCACCCAATCACCAGCAATCTGGCAAAAATCAGTAGACAACTTGAGGTCACTTGGTCTCCAGTACTGGCAGGTTTCGAAAAAAGGCGGGGCATTGGGAGCATGGTGAAATTCGCCATCACACCATATAAATACGTTTGCCTCCCATGATTTTGCTACGAATTCTCTGGTGAGTGATCCTAGTCTGACCACCAATAGAAATGGATGTGATAAGTTTACGGGCGTGCCCTATTTTCTGAAATAGCGCCCTTTAGGACCATTAAAACTGTCAGCCCCAAGCCACGCTTTGACTGAGGATTATGAAATTTGGTATACAAATGTAGGGTCTCAGGACTTACAAAAAAGTCTCTTGGAGCTAGGCGACAAGTTGCACAGGAGGTCGGCCATTTTGGTCCTAGTACTCGATTTAGTGGTTTTCGCACACGTACTTTGGAGTGATGCCCCATTGTCCTTTTCACCAATCACCTTCAAACTTCTGCTATATACTCTTTAGACATAGGAGAAAAAATTCAGTCATCAGATTTTTCAAAAGTTGAAAAGTGTGGGCGTGGCTAAGTCTCAAACTTTGACCTTTCGCCATTACATTACTTGACGTAATAACTCCCATGTGCATGATCAGATCCATATCAAACTTTGTTTGTGTGATCACTGACCACATCTCAAGACAATGACAATGTGGACAGCTGACATCACCTAAGCCCCGCCCCCTGACAACAGGAAGTTGATTGTTTTATGGTGAAATGCCCATATTTGTCCCCTCTAATTTAGTCAACATGACACTAAGGTCATGCACTGTCTTCATGATGCTGTAATGACCATTCAGTTCTGATAGCTTTCCAGAAAGGGAGGGGCTTTGATGCCATGGCGAAATCTGGCGTGATGCCGTGACCTTACGTTTGACTGTAACTTCCGCAAACAGCCTCCGATCTGCACGAGACTGAACATGGCAATCAACAATCATTCCCTTTAGCTAATGAGGCACAAACAGTTGGTGAACATTGTTATAATATCATCAACAGCGCCCCCTACATACCTTTATAACTGTAATAACTGATACAGACGAGGTCACAACTGCACCAAACTTGCTATATGTCATCACACAAAGCCACCCAACACAATCCTGTGGTCATTGGTTGATATCGCTTTACCTCCGCCCCCTGACAGATACTAGGCCCTGAATAACACATGCATGATGCAATTCACACCAAACTGCACACAAATGATTGTTTTCAACCTACAAACTGCTTCATGAAATATTTCCTACATTTGGGACAGTGCCCCTAGATGCAATAAAATCTTTGTAACTTCTGCAAAAAAGCTCCAAACTATATCAGACATGGTGGGAGTCATCACACAACTGCAGTCAACACATGTGTATGCTCACTCGTTCAAATTACTTTATCTCCGCCCACTTACAGCCTTTTGGACCTAGATGACCCATACAACGTCTGATTGATGCCAAACTACCACAAAACCATCTTTGACTCCCTAAGGGGATTTTTTTGTAATTGGTAACAGCACCCCCTAGATAAGATTAAGAGTTAATTACTTCCTAATACAAGGTCAGAATGGCATTATACTTGGCTTGTGACATCACGTGACTGCACCAAACACCTTGATGTGGTTGTTGGTTCAAATCCCTATAGCTCCACCCCTTTCGGCTCTCTGGCTCAAGATAACACACACAACGTCTGATTGATGCCAAAATAAGAGAAAACCATCTTTGTCAACCAAAGCTGGCCTCAATGGGATTGTTCTGTAGTTGGTCACAGCGCCCCCTAAATAATTCAATGACTTCAAAAAACGTGGTCAGAATAGCATTAAACTTGGTCTGTGTTATCACACCACCAGTGTGGTAACGATAGAGTATGCCCTAGTGGTTAGATGTGTAATTTAATGGTGGGCTCAGAGAAGATGCTGAGTCAGCGTGAGGTGCAGACGAGGAGACCGTCCGCGATTTCTTGTGTTGGGGTGGTCGATGTTTATGTTCAGCGGACGTGCCCGGGTGCACCAGACTGCCGGCCAGGCCGGAGCGGCGTGGAGCTGCGATGGCCGAACGACGCTGCATGCAGCTTTAATTTCTGATTATAATCGGTCACTCTGAGTGTTTCATACAGGCTGAACATGAAAATAGTCTTCTACACCTATCTCCTGCCTTAGCTTCTGATAGAAAACAGATGGTGAAACTCTAGGATTAGAAAATCCTGACAGATCTACGTCACTGTAGGTGCTTTTATAGGACACACCATGCTGGCAAATCGGCGTAATATTACCGCAATGGTATGTCTATAAACACGCCATGCCAGCATGGAGTTGTGCGAATATTGCGGCATTCATTCCGCCTCGCTTGGTAGTAATATTGCCACATCAGCCCCTCGCCTCTGACGGCTAAACGCATGTCAGCCCCGTTTATCCCTTTGGAGTGACTGTGGGAGGCCCCCCAGTAAAAGAGGGTGGTTGCGTTAGTCACATGTACTGCGGGCCGGGTGCCGGCCGGAAAGAAAGCTGGCTGGACGGACGCGGAGACCATGGAGCTTTTGGCCGTGCGAGTGGACGAACAGATTACTCGCCTTTTTACGGGGACGGTGAGAGACAGCTAGCTGTTATACAGAGTGGTGAAAACACTGGCTGAGCGGGGCGTCAAGCAGGACAAAAATCAGGTCACATCAAAGCTAAAGGTGCTGAAAAAGAAATTTCATCAGTCTGACGTGCCTTCCATCTGACACTGAATGCGTGACCCTGTACGTTACATGCAGGGGGGGCCGCCCAGCGACCTCCCTATATCCCGTCTTGGTTGGAAAGGTGCCTGATGGCAGTTTATTCTAGCTTCAGCTTTGCTACTATAAATACCAAAATCCTCCCCAGGGAGCCGCGGCAAATCCCATTTTGAAAACGCTATGGTCCTATAAAAACAGCTAGTGTCACCTAACATTCATGGACTCACCCATCTTGACTCATGATGGGGAAGGTTGTCATCGGTTTAGTGTCCAGGAAATGGCAGATAAAGTCTCGACTAGTTGCAGAGCAAACAGTCAGTGATAGAGTTGCATTGCTGTAAGCCAATCAGAGGTGAGATATCCAAATATCAGGAAATAAGAATCCAAACCCTGTCGTCTACTTTCTTCTCTGGCTGAATTCTCCAGACTGATACAGGAAATTTGGGCTACCTTCACACTGCAGGTCTTCTCGCTCAATTCCTCAAATACTGCTCAAATTATATTTAAAGTAAATCTGATTATTATTTTTTTGTTTGTGGTTGTTTACATTATAACTGAAAGATAAATATTAAAAATACATTTTATTTGTAAGCGCCTTTTAGTCCCTAAAGGTTGCTGAACAACATAGTTAAAAGTACAAACAGTCCAAAATCAAACAGTCAACAAAAAAATCTAAAATGACAATAAAGCAACGCTGAAATGACCGAATTCAGCACTGACAACCACATAAAAAGATAGTCACCTACAATACACCATGCCTGCCTACGTGGGTTTTGAGAGGAGATTTAAAGTGTTGTACAGAGGTGGCCAAACGAACCAAGGATGAGAGTTTGTTCCAAAGCCGGCGGGGCTTGTGAGCCAAAGGACCAAAGACCCATAAATGACAAGCAAACTTGTGATGTAGTCAGTGAGTTGCTGGTGGATGAATGGAGAGTGCGCGATGGGGCATAGAAGAATGTTTGTCAGTTAACGGGGTGACAGATTATTTAGAGCTGTTAATAAGAGAATTTTAAACTGAATACGAGAATCAACTGGCAGCCAATGCAGCTCAGCGAGGACCGATGTAATATGTATATGTAATATGAAATGTTTCTGCAAACAATCTCCAGTGTGAACGATTCATGACCCATGTGCGCAAAAGAACGGCGCTTACGAATTAGGGCGGTCGGGGTTTGGTGGGGCTGGATGGCGTGAGTTTGGGCTGTAAACAGGCTCTGCTGGTCCCTCCAACCTCCACCAGCAGGCAAGGTGGGTTAAGTGTCTTGCCCAAGGACACAACAACAAAGGTAGACTGAGCGGAGCTCGAACCTGAAACCTTCCTATTACGATGCAACCACCTGACTCCTGTGCTGCCGCGCCCACATAAAATACAACTTAGAGGCATTCATTCCTAATAGAAACCATTGCAAAGGTGTTAAATGTGAGTGAAGGACCTCTGTACCAAACTGCTTTTTCATTCGTCTCCACAGACATTCTGTTCATCCTCCCAACCTGAGTGACGTGACAAAGAAGAGAAACAACTATGATTCAGCAGACAAGCTTAATGGAGACATGGACCTGCTGAGTGTTTTCTACACATTCATCCATCAGTCATAAACATATTAAGTAATATTTATTTTTTAGGAGCTTCCAGCTCTG
>SSNQ01034641.1:518606-533718 GCA_006942095.1 Nothobranchius kuhntae
TGAGGTGTGTGGAGGTGGTCTGGGTGACTGGAGGCAGGTGAAGAGCAACGACTACCCTTGAGCCGAACACATAGACTCTGTCTGGGTTCATGTTCTACTCCAAGCTGCTGATCTTTTCCATCCCTGCCCCACTTCTCATTTGTTCGACTGAAGCATTTTTCCTGCAGAACTCCTTAATCATTCTTGGCTTCAGTTAACTTTTCATTTATCCGCCTGTTTTTCTATCACTGGAGACTCGACTCTTCTGTTCAGATGATTTTCTGATGAGGTTATCGCATCCTAAAGTAGTTCTCCAGCCTCCACCTTCTGTAAAGCTTCAACAAAGAAAACTTAAGTTTTGATCAGAGGAAAGATGAGAAACTGTTAAACCCCTGAAGTTGGGCTGGTTCATTGATTTTTAATCTAACAAGGCCTCTTTAAGTGTCAGTTAAATGGAAAAATAATGCTATTAATCAAGAGCTCAGTGAACACAGAATTCAGTTAGAGGATTAGATAAATGCAAAAATCAACTAAACCAATCAAAAGGTTCAGCCTTCAAAAGCAACGACGAGCAGCCTTCATCTCCAATTCTCCAGAGATGTACTCTGCCAACAATAGGCAATCAGTCGCACGTTTGATTCCAGGGATGATCTGGCAGCAATGCACTACAATTACAACCAGCAATCAGTGCTGAGCCTTTGATTGTCTAACATCTGAGTCATTCACACCGTCCTCACAAGTGCCTTATCGTCTGATTGGATGATTATGGGTGAAGAAGTTTAGCATCTCCTGGAGTTCACATCGGTACCATTATGCCGTTAACAGAACTGAACTGACACACAGGCGGTGTGCTCTTTCACATCAGCTGTAAACATCTTGGGCATAGGTTACGCGTCACCCAAGTGTTCTGCTACACAAGTCAACATAGTGGGAAGATTTTAAACAAAATGTACCGTTTACACACATGTTTATATTTGGAAGTGGTGTTGATAATTTAAACTGACATAGTAAGTTTAACCCTGACGACAACATAGTTAAAAGTACAAACAGTCCAAAATCAAACAGTCAACAAAAAAATCTAAAATGACAATAAAGCAACGCTGAAATGACCGAATTCAGCACTGACAACCACATAAAAAGATAGTCACCTACAATACACCATGCCTGCCTACGTGGGTTTTGAGAGGAGATTTAAAGTGTTGTACAGAGGTGGCCAAACGAACCAAGGATGAGAGTTTGTTCCAAAGCCGGCGGGGCTTGTGAGCCAAAGGACCAAAGACCCATAAATGACAAGCAAACTTGTGATGTAGTCAGTGAGTTGCTGGATGAATGGAGAGTGCGCGATGGGGCATAGAAGAATGTTTGTCAGTTAAAGGGGTGACAGATTATTTAGAGCTGTTAATAAGAGAATTTTAAACTGAATACGAGAATCAACTGGCAGCCAACGCAGCTCAGCGAGGACCGATGTAATATGTATATGTAATATGAAATGTTTCTGCAAACAATGTCCAGTGTGAACGATTCATGACCCATGTGCGCAAAAGAACGGCGCTTACGAATTAGGACGGTCGGGGTTTGGTGGGGCTGGATGGCGTGAGTTTGGGCTGTATACAGGCTCCGCTGGTCCCTCCAACCTCCACCAGCAGGCAAGGTGGGTTAAGTGTCTTGCCCAAGGACACAACAACAAAGGTAGACTGAGCGGAGCTCGAACCTGAAACCTTCCTATTACGATGCAACCACCTGACTCCTGTGCTGCCGCGCCCACATAAAATACAACTTAGAGGCATTCATTCCTAATAGAAACCATTGCAAAGGTGTTAAATGTGAGTGAAGGACCTCTGTACCAAACTGCTTTTTCATTCGTCTCCACAGACATTCTGTTCATCCTCCCAACCTGAGTGACGTGAAAAAGAAGAGAAACAACTATGATTCAGCAGACAAGCTTAATGGAGACATGGACCTGCTGAGTGTTTTCTACACATTCATCCATCAGTCATAAACATATTAAGTAATATTTATTTTTTAGGAGCTTCCAGCTCTGAAGAAAAAAGTAAACTGACTTCATCCTTATTTAATGTTGAAATGTATATTTAGTTTTGAATTTAATTTTTTTTTTACCTGTTCTGAATGTAAACCTAAGTCAAACACTTAATTCTGTAAATCAGACATTTAAATGAATTCTGATGATTTACTTGAAGGAAGCGTACTCTTTACAAATAAGCAACTTGATTAAATCAGTTTAAACATATTGTACTGCTGCTGGTTTATAATCATTCACCTGATGGGAATTAAAACGATGTATACTTGACCATTAACGTTAATGGGATTGATGGCATGTTTAGGCTTCCTGTTTGTGTACACCTGTGACTGCTGCAGCATGGAGCCTTTAAGTGCGGGTTTTTGGTTTTCACAATTTGAACCTAGAGAGAACATTCCTCTTTTTTCTGGGCAGAAAAGCATCTCAGGAGCAATTATGCAACTAGGTGTTATTCAGCTCCGACTGAGACCATAAAGGCTAAGGAACCCTTTGCAGGTGTTCTGGATTCATTTGCTGGTCAGAGTGTGGCATTTTGAGTATTGGACCTTTTCAGAATATTCTAATGGAGAGTGAGTGTGGGGTTTTTATAAGCTGTAAGCCACAATCATCACAAATGCACTGCCTGGTCAGCAAATAGAAAAATGCTTCTAAAGGAGGCGTCCTCTGGTGGACTGAAAGAGCGGCACTGAGGGAATTAATGAATGATGTTTTTTTTTTAAACTGGTCCTGTCCAGTTGAAGCAGACGTTGGTTGACCTGGGTACCATAATATTCCAGAGCAGGTTTACTCTACAGCTAGAGGGACAAACAGGACAAAATGGTGGGGTCATTGTGATAAAAAAAATAAAATAAATGGAATACGAACTGTTCAATAGTATTGTCCATATTTATAGTTGCGTGCGTGTGTGCGTGCGTGCGTGCATGCGTGCGCCCAAGTAAAGACAAGAAGCTTAACCCAAATGAAACCAAACTGGATCTTTAATGTCTCATACAAGGTCACATGTACAATGGAGTAAATCAAACCATGAGCCAACATCAGTAACAGCTGGTCCAAACTAAAATACCACTGCAAAGAGGTATTTTGCACATGAATGATTTTAAATGAAATAAAAGTGGAATGTTTTGTCCCTTCAGTATTTCCTGGATTTAGACTGCATCAACAAACAAAAATATTTATCGTTTTTCCTTTTGGTTTTGAGATCTGCGTTCACACGGTAACTTACTTTTTAGCTAGCTGGAAGATTTTACCTTCCATCTTTTATCTTGCTTCCTTGTCTGCTCTATTGACTTTGTCACTCTGATGTTTTACACAAAACTTACATTCAGCAGAGCACAATCAGCAGCTATCAGTATTTTTCTATATGTACTGCACGCATACTCACAGATTATACCTGCAACATCTACCTGATAACTACAACCAAAAAGCTAAGAGATGCCTACATCCATGAACAAAAGTGACGTGCTAGAATATTAGTCTACATATGTTAGGTGCCTACTGGTGGATAATGGAGACGTTGCTCTTCACTGTGATACAAGTGTGTTAAGTCCTAATCCTGTTAAAGGTGTTAGCGTGAACAGAGGAGTTACTAGCTGATCTCCCAGAGGGTGAAAACAAGACGTGTACAAGTAGTGCCTCAAATCATTGATTGCTTCTAACCTGGGTCAAATAGTTAGTGAAAATAATTAGTGGAGCCTGCTTTAGATGAATCACCACATACATTAAAGTCAGGGTGGAGTAGTTGGTGGTACTGTTAGATAGGTGGTGAAATGGCTCTGAGTAGATCTGTGGTTGACTCCATCTGCTGCTCCGACTTTGACATATTTCAGCAATGTCTATGTGACCTGCTCAGGTCTCCACCTTCTCCTTCTGCTTCTTGCTCTTTTTCAGGAACGATGGCGGCTTGAACTTCTTTTTCTTCTTGGACGGGGACTTAGACGGCGAACCTTCAGGGGTGCCACCCTGCAGTTTAGCTGGCAGAGCAACAGGAGTGGTGGAGGTGTCGTTAGTGGAAAGCGCTTTCATCCCTTTCTCCAGTTCCTCTGTCGCCTGCTTCTCCTCCCCCTCTCCATTTTGGACAGCTGCAGGGTAGCTCTGTGTCTCCTCTGCTGTAAATGGTTTCAAAGAAACAAGACAGAAACTATTCAATAAAACTATCAGAGAGGTATTAAGGGAGTGGAGCTGCAAAGCTACATGACATGTCACTGCAGATGGACATGCTTGGGTTGATGAATGGTTTTTCTGTACTTACTCACTAGAGCGACAAGACCAAAGCACCAGATGTGTGTCCTAGAGACCAGAGCGGAGTAACACAGAAACAGACACAAGGAGACAACAGATACAGAAGATGTAGACAGGTGGAATGAAATGTGACAAATGGAACTCAGATCAGAAACGATAAATTCAGACCGGTGGAATAAAAATCCTTTCAATTTCGATATTGCTCATGTTCAGAAACCCTCCTGCAGACCTGAGCCAAAGGTGTGACCAAGTCACTGCTTTGCAAGTAACAAGTCTTTCCAGTCAAGCCCAAGTCAAAGACAACCAAGTCAGAGTCGAGTCCAAAGTCAGTGATGTGGAAGTCCAAGTCAAGTCCAAGTGCTTAACTATGAACTTTCAAGTCATAATCAGGTCATCTGTCCAACTTTAATGATGTAACGTGATGGAGCTATTTCAACCAAGGTTATTTAATCTTTTCCACAGTCCCTTTGACACAGTGCCAGAGAGCATGAAACAGCCTCAAGGTCATGCATTCGCTTCTAAACTGTTTACGTTCCAGCAATGAAGACAGAAGATGAAGATTGTTTTCTTTTCTTTTATTAAAAGCCAAAGAACTCTATTTTCAATAAAAGCTAATCAAAACAACTGTTAGTCAATAATAATCATGTGACCGATCTGTGAAATCACAATACTATGATTAATATTTTTTAATAAGTAAATGACTTATTCTAGCCACTTGACACGCTGATGCACTAAGGTAAATAATCACATGACACATTGCTGTTGCTGATCCAATCAGAACCTTCACGTCTAAAGCGTGGCGAGTCTCTGTGGTGTTTATTTAACCTGTCAGCTTTGACTCGTCCAGAATCATAAACATCCAGATTAATAAAACAGTCCAACGCCATTTTCAAGTTCAGTATTCAACAAGATCTCAAGATCCCCTGAAGTTCACCGCATGCTAAGTGAAGTATGGCAAGGCCATCCATACTCTTCTTTTTAAGCTAAGAACTGCCAAGCAGGGAAATCCTGTCGTTATCAACAAACAACGGTTCCTTCAGAATAAAAGCTGAACCCGCTGACCCAAGGAGGGTCCCTTTTTGATGCTGTGAAACACCTGTCGCTTTTTACCTGGAGACTATCCAAAAACTGGTTTGTCGTGCTGTCAACGCTGTTTCATCGGCTCCAGTACCAGAGAAAGGTCGTAAACCTGGCATCCGGATCTATACGGAAGTCTCACTGAAGGGTATGTAGGTGCGACACAAATGGCGTCTCATGTTTTTATGACCACGGTTCAAACGTTGATCAGTTAGGAGCAAAACATCATCTCCCACTCAGACTCGCTTCTCCAGAAACGGAGGTTCTGAACTGACATCGCACCAACACACACTCCACCTCACATTTCATTCCAACAACATCCATCATTAGAGTTATAATAAATAAATTCCAGAAATAAAACTTCTTAAAGCTTCATTTATTTGCTCAAACAAGCAGAAAGTGCAACTGAAACTGATCATAAAGTTCTGCTGCATTTATCAGTACAAGATCAAACGCAGAACCAAGAATGATTTATGATTTTTGTCCATGTCGTGTCACTTTTGTGCTAAAATATGAAAAATGCTCAAGTCATCATCAAGTCAACAGATGCAAGTCTATTCAAGTCACAAGTCATTGGCGTTTAAGTGCGAGTCACGTCGAAAGTCTTGATAGCTTTTATCAAGTCAAGTCAGAAGGCATTAAAATATTGACTCGAGTCAGACTCGAGTCGAAGTTATGTGACTCGAGTCCACACCTTTGCTAAGAGCCATTAGATGTTAGGAGCTGTTAGTAAGTTTCAAACATAAAGTTGGACTCTAAAGGTCTTACTGCATAATCAATCAATCAAAGCTTTATTTATAAAGCGCCTTCCGCAACCCTGTCAGGAAGCCCAAGGCGCTGGACCACAACAACACGCTTGTTGAGAGGCTGCAGAAACACACTTAGACCATCTCAGGTCTGCAGAGCAGTGGCCCTCGTCCACTCC
The DNA here is from genome assembly GCA_006942095.1 of Nothobranchius kuhntae. Lineage (NCBI taxonomy): Eukaryota > Metazoa > Chordata > Actinopteri > Cyprinodontiformes > Nothobranchiidae > Nothobranchius > Nothobranchius kuhntae. The sequence continues at coordinate 524,864 of SSNQ01034641.1, forward strand.
ACCTCCACCGAGGAGCTAATCAGATTTGTTAGTTTATTCAAATGCTAACACACCAACAGCTGGGCGACTTTATTTTGTTTCAAACTACTGCTGCCTGAAACAGAATAACAGTGATCACTGCAACTACAAATTACAAATCAATAAGTTTGTCCGGGTCAGGGAGGAGGTCCCGCCCCAAGTGGAGGAGTTTAAGTATCTCTGGGTCTTGTTCACCGATACAAGCGGCCAAAAGGAGATTTCTCTGCTGGGTGGCTGGGCTCTCCCTTAGAGATAGGGTGAGAAGCTCGGTCATTCGGGAGGGGCTCGGAGTAGACCTGCTGCTCCTCCACATTGAGAGAAGCCAGTTAAGGTGGCTCGGAAATCTGATTAGGACCTGGTGAGGTTTTCAGCGCGGCACGTTCAACCGGGAGAAGACCTAAAGGAAGACCCAGGACACGCTGGAGGGAATATGTCTCTTGGCTGGCGAGGGAACACCTTAGGATTCCCCCGGAGGAGCTGGCCCAAGCTGCTGGGGAGAGAGAAGTCTGGGCCTGCTGCCCCTGAGACCGGACCCCAGATAAGCAGCCAAAAATGGATGGGTGGGTGGATGGAGTTTCAAATTCACAGCCATGAATGTTGATAATTTTGTTTCATTTGAACATATTTTAGTATAAAATATGCATCAAACCCAAGTTTTTACTGAACACACCCTACTGGCTCAGTAGGTAATCTCAAGATGCTTTTATAGTAATTTTCCCAAAAATCTGACAAGTGAGGGATGACTTAAAGATGTAAGACTTTAATATCGTCTGATTTTCTCTGTCTAGCTGCTGAATGATCTGAAAGTTGGTTTCTCTTCCTCACAATTTTGTGTTCTTGCCAACAGAGCAAATGCAGAACCAGAAATGTGTGAAAAACAAGTGGACGGAGCAGCATTATGTCAGCAGGAAGTGCCAGTCCACTGCCAGAACTGAACCTTGCTCAGGTAAACATGCAAAAACCAGCATTTTTCTCTTATTTGAAGGTAAATACTGAGAGTCGTGTTACTCCACCATTATTGTATTTTGGCTTGCTTTTGTATGAGTTTGTGTTTAACAGCTCCTCAAATTTCATCCCACAAAAACTTTTCAATTACATAACAAATTATCTTCAGTTTAGATTGAATTTAAAAACAAATAGAAGTGTAAACCACTGCGATAGCAGACAGTCAGTGAGGGAAGTGTGACATCACTACACCATCTGCTACAGTCTAGTTATTGTGTGTCCAGAACAGAGCCACTCTGATGCACATCAGAGGAGTAACAAAGCTGCCAGTGAGGATTCAAAGCGTGCAAGTTCAGAAGCAGCAGAGTCCGTGTGTGAGGCTCGGAGAAGGCTGTGGGTCAGCAAAGCAGGATGGGAGGCAAGCCGAGCAGACAGTCTGAGTCTGTGCGCTACCGAGCCTCACCTGAGACGGGAGTGAGGCTGGCCTCTGGGCCTTTGGTAGGGGAGGTAGCAGGGGAAGAGTCTTTGTCATTCTCCACCTCCTCCCCTACACACACACACACACACACACACACACACACACACACACACACACACACACACACACACACACACACACACACACACACGCACACACGCACAGGCACAAGCACGCACACACACGATGAGGGAGAGAGGGGGCTCAGCTGTGTAGTAAGTAGGTAGAGATGTGAGAACTTGTTACACCACAGTCACATGTGAAACTTTGGCTAAATGAGGAGTGAGTAACAATAGCAACAAGGGGTGTGTGTGTGTTACTTATGTTAATAAATATTCTGATGGATTTATACAGACACTCGACATGTAATGTCTAGATTAATCAGCTCCACTCATGTTTCCACATTTGAAGTCTGAGAACTAGAATGTGTGTGTGTGTGCGCGCGCGTGCGTGCGTGCGCGTGTGTGTGTGTGTGTGTTCTGTCTTCTCGATCCCCAGTGAGACGTGGTGGATGGCTGCTTATACTGATCCAGGATCGTCTGGAGGTTTCTTCCTGTTAGAAGGGAGTTTTCCTCTCCACTGTCGCTACATGCTTGCTTAGTATGAGGATTGCTGTAAAATTTCTGACAAAACAAGTCAGTGACTTGACGTAATCTGCTGGGTTTAGCTTTTTACTGACTGGTTTAATGAGCTGAACTGTATTGGGATGTTTTACTTTGTGAAGTGCTTTGGGATGACTCTTTTTCGTGATTTGGCATTGTACAAATAAACTGTATTGACTCTAGGTGTGGGGCGTAGTCTTCCCTGCCTCTCCACTTACTAGGATACCCTCTCCCCTATTCACACATGCATATCTGTAGTCAGTCTAACTACACTTAACACCCTTCTGCACCAACGCAAACTTTATTTTAAACCTGATTCGGATCTTTCTCGTTTCTACATGTCTGTGAGCTCAGATGGTTTTCTGCTTATTCTTTTGTTACTCATTATTTTTCAGGGATTTGTTTTAACATCTGGAAGTTTGGCGCCACCTAAAGACATACAAACCGTGGACAGAAGGGTGTTTGAGCGACTGCTCTATTCAACCTGACCACTAGATGTCAGTATGCATCACACACTGTTCCTTTATCAGGGATCCCAAACCACCTGAACAAGAACAGATAATTTGGAGGACATTGAAACTAAAAAAGCTCTTTTATATATACATTTTTTTTATAGTTCATTGGTCTAAAGGATGATTTGTTTATGAAAAAATGCCATAATGATTTATTATAATTACTGTATATTTTTATGTTTTATGTGTGATACCCCCACCCCCCCACTAGTCCATGTTAGTCTATCAGTCCGTGATGCCAGAGGTTGGAGACCCCTGCCTTGACCCATTCAGACCACACAGCATATACAGTAGGAGTCATTTTAGCTGTCAAATCTAAAGTAAAAATATGTTATATTAGTTCAGACACTAAAATAAGGCTGGTGAAGTCTAAGTAATATATACTCATGGACTTTTATTTTTAAGATTTAGTTGAAAAGATGAGATGAAGTAGTTTTAGCAGAACGTGCTCAGAAGGCTGGTGTTGGGTCTGAGTGGGTCAGACGTTAGAAAGAAGCACAGGTGAAAGAACAGAATGTTAGAAGACTGAAGCAATACCTGAATGAATCCTGGTATTTAAGCTAAATGTTCTTTTCTCTTATCTGTTCGTCGTGTTTCTGCTCCCTAGTTTGGCTAAACAACATTTTCCAGATGAAAACAGTCATTTGATTTTGTGTTTGCATCATTCTGAAGAATACTTCCTGAAAGACTGAACAGCATACCATTGGTCCCTCCATCTTGTTTCCTCTGCACTTCCTTGCGGTACTCCTCCAGCTCCTGGTCTGTCAGCTGGTTGAAGGGGTTCGGAGGTTCTGGTTGTGGGGGGTCTTTGGGGGGACTCACTGGGGTCTGATGAACAAAATGAAACACAAAAGCACAGTTTTTTTATGCTGAACGATAAATGGATGGGTAAATGTTCCACCAGCAGAGACAGTAAGACGTACCGGAGGACTGTCCTCTGTTATGACACTTGCGAGGACCTGAGACTGTGGTCCTGCTGTCTTCATATCCTGACGATTCTGCTGTCGGATCTGAGGACAAACATAGTTTTCTGTGTGAGTATTGATTTGACTCCATGCAGGAAGAAGAAAGGGAGTTGTGCGGGATGTGTCGACCTTGTTTCGTGTCTCGATGACTTCTCGAGGGTTGGTAAAAAGAGGCACGAACTGGTTTGGGGTTTCTATTTTGATGGCTGTGCTGCCAGACTGCGCCAGCTCTTCTGTCTTCAACCAATGCTGGAAAGCACACAGACATTAAAATGGTAATCTGTCTACAAACTTATGCTTTTTTTTATCCAACTGCCATCATTTAGACACAAAAATAAAACTCCGCCACTGTCTTCCCTATTTTACTTTATTCCAGAAAGAGGTTTTTCTGTTTAGTTGTATATTTGTCCACCAGGGGGCAGAGCCTGCTCTCTAATAGTCCTCACAGAGCTGGTGGGCTTCCCTGCAATGCAGAGAAGAGGTGAAATAGGAGTGGGAGGGGCCAAGCAGGAGAGAGCTCCTCCAACTGATGTCAGAAAACCTCCATCATATGTATATATTTTTTATGTTTTTGTAACTTTGTAACCTCCATCTTTGCTGCAAGCTCCAAAGAAAGAAAAACCCAACCTCCACTACCTGGAGTGCTGCTTAAATAACCAGAAGGAATCCTTCATCCATGTTGTGTTCAGCTCTTCCTGTAGGAGCTGTAGGACTTCCTTTAGATTCGGTTTGATAGAAGTGATGACCCTTACAGCAGTGCGCTGGTGTCCTGGGCTTGCTTGTTCCTGACTGACTTTCTGGTAGGTGTTGGGGGTGTTGAGCCATCGGGTCCTCTCCTGCTGCTGGCGTTGGACAAATGGGTGCTGCCTCAGAGCTGGGTGGACACCATCATCATCAAACTGGTGGAAGGCTGTGACGGTCGCTGGGACCTCCACCTCCCTCCGTGTTCGTGTTCGCTCCAGCAGCACAGGGAATCGATAGGCGTAGCCAGTACGGTAGCCCTGGAATATGACAGAGATGTAGAGGTTTAGACATGGTGACTCTAGAATAAGAGATTTGTTTTCTCCTTTTGGGTACAAACTAGCATCACTTCAGTTCTGGATGCATTAGTTCTACAGTGTTTCCACTCATCCTGGAGAGTTTCTGGTTTATTCTTCTACTTCACAAAACAGCTTAAAGGCCCCGTTAAACCACAGTTGCTGCAAACTGGACATGAATCAGCTGTTTTCCACTTGCAAACCACAGAAAATCTCTGATGATGAAACAATAAAAACACAGCAGCATTCTTCAAAGTGCTCTGCTCTGTTCACAAGATGCTACACAGGAAGTAGGGTGTGTGAGCGGGGAAGGGGGTGGGGGTGGGGGGGTCCTAATGCAGTGACGCATCACTTGTGGGTTAGGAATTGGGTTTAGGGTTTTAATATTTAGGGGTGATGATACAATTTCTTAATAGGAATGTGGGGTTTTATATGGTTTATTTCAGGTAATAAATGTTTATTACTATTGTTGTTTTTGTTTACTTGACACCATGGACGTAATTTTTCCAAAGTCAAGTTTTGACCCCTGCACTTTTTACCATCCAAAAACAATATTACGCTATATTAAGTTGACACTGGTTGAGCTCTAGGACCAAGCAGAAAACAACCATTTGTGTTGAAGCCTGTTTCCCATTAGAGCATACTGTAAAGATACCCCGTCCCCTCCACTTCTAAAGTGAAAATTACGTCCATGCTTGACACGCTAACTATATCAGACTGATGGAGTTAAAATGACAAGAATCTGGAAATAATCAACGACTGATTTCAGTAATATTCAGCTAAATATCAGTCAAACCCAGTGGTCACGGCTGATTGTGGCATCAGACTAGCTCTGTATTTTTTTAAGGTGGTGGAGTTGCTAATGCTAACGGTTAGCTTCGACCAGTTGAGACGTTCTCTGCTGTTTCCTGGACGCTAAACCAACAACAGCCTTTCCCGTTGTGAGTCCAGATGGGTGAGTCCATGAATGTTAAGTGACAGTGTGACGTCGATCTGTCAGGGTTTTCTAATCCTGGAGTTTCACCGTCTATTATTTATCAGAAGCTAATGCAGGAGATGTGTAGGAGACTATTTTCTTTTTCAGCCAGCATGAAAAACTCAGAGTGACTGATTTTAATCAGAAATAATCATAAAAACATGGTTTTCCAGTGTTCCACACCCGAGTCTGCAGGGCCCAACGAGGAACTCAAAACTCAAACACCACCTTAAACAAGTGCTCTATGTAACCTTTTACTCATCACTTTTGTACGTGACACTTTCATTAGTTTTCCCAACCAAACAGCATGAGTAACTGTGTGTGTCATAGCTGGTTACTATACCATGGAACTAATCAGGTGAAATGTCCAGTTTCTGTAACCAGCAACAGCTCATGCACACATTATTTCATCCCTGCCAAAAGGGCCTGTTGTCTTCTGGGTGTAGAGCTGCTAATCCCACCTTGTTACCACCAGTGAGGTCCTTTAGCAGCCACGGGACCTAAAATCATTGCCAGAAGCAGCTGTTTAATGTAAAAATAACAAACGATTGAAAAAATACCTAATCATGGCTTTACTCTTTTGTCTAATTTTAGATTTTTCTGAGATGTCTATTTGGGCTAACTGAGATTTCTCTAGCTGGATATAAGCTGATAGACCTTTCACACTTAAACAGCAAGCCAAGCTTAAATCCAGCCATCCTAAAAGAGATTATGCAAATGCTCTGATGTTTCCTTGAGATATTCATGTAAAAGATGTAAATCTACAGCAGAAGGAACAGAGCTATGATTTCTTTGTAGTCCGGTGCCTATAAACTCCAGTCTACCAGATCCTGATCTGTGTTGAACCTGCTTCATGTTCCTCAACTAACTCTGGGCTCAACTTGTCAAATTAAACAACATTTTACAGATTTGGTTTCGCTGACTTCAAACATTTTTCTGGAGAATTTTTGCCATAATGCTCTTGACATACCAATGGCAACCAATAAACTAAATGTTTTGTCAAAATATATATATATATATAAAAAAGAATAAATGTAATCACCTCTAAAACATACAATCCTGGGAAAACCTCGTCCAATCATTGTGATTGGATCCTGAACCTGATCCGGCCACACTGCCCTCTGATCGACCCTCCCCCCTCTAAAAATACTTCTCTATGTTCACAAATGAATAATTTTTGGCTTGGAACAAATAAACAGGAAGTGAAGACAGAGCTGGGGCTCCACCCACATACATCACACACCATGCACAGGGCACCAGATGTCCAGGGAGACACCACCCAATCAGGCTTTTGACAAAAACAACTCATGTGAAGCGCTCCACGCACTGATCACCATCATCTCATGCAGGAGGAGCAATGACAATTACACGATTCACTCGAGGTAGCACTGTGCGCAACCTCCCCAATGAAATGCCACTTAGAGCACCCATGCAGCCAGCACCGGGCCTGAGTCAACAATGTTCTGTTCTGTTTCCAAATTTAATTGAAGTAGTTGTTTTAAATGTTTTGTACAAAGTCGGGTTCTGTTCATTTCGGGAAACGTTTATGTGATGGAACTGTTGTCTGTGAACGCAGCCTCTGTTGGCTGGTAGAGGGTTAGGGTTGCATTTTCTTTTTACCATAAAAGCATCACAACTATAGCAGCTTGCAAATTGAAGTGTTACATGGTTACATAAGATTGTTATGAATGATGGCAGAAAAGGTCCTAACAATGAGTTGAAAACATAAAACTTAATTCTTGGAAAAAAGTATTGCTCACTGGTGTATTTGAGAGTGGCAGCTTAGAGGGGAAGCCAGAAAAATGGGGTTGGACCTTTGAGACGTGTATATTCATAAAGGAAATTTTTTGAACAGAAAGAAAAAACTTCTTACATTCATGAAATGTTGCCTACCAGATTGTCCAGCGTTCTCATCAGGGCTTCGAACTCGTGCTCCCCAATGCGGCTCTTATGCAGCGGTCCGAACGTGGAGCCAGCCCATCCAACAGTGCCAGCTGGGTTAGGTTTGTGGATTGTTCGGTCCAGCAGGATCAGATTGTGTTCTCCTCCAGCACAACACAATGCTGACACCTAGTAAAAACACCCACATAATTAATTCTACTAAATGTCCCTTTCATTAAAGCAACTGTGTGTGATAAAAAGAACCACTCACATACTCTACATGCACACGGCACCTTGCACAAAAGCATCTTTATTAATGCCAGAAAGGCCATTCTAACCTCACTGCTGCTCCTGAAGCATTAGTGAGCTATCTGGTGCTATTGCCACTGCAGCAGAGAGCTGCTGCTAAACAACAGAGCTCAACCATTCCTAAAGAGAAGGGCAACCACCCAGGTGTGCACCTACACTCATGGTTAACTTTACCCACTCACACAATGCTGTCCTAACTCTGTATCAGATTTTAGCTTTGTGTGTGTGTGTGTGCGTGTGTGTGTGTGTGTGTGTGTGTGTGTGTGTGTGTGTGTGTGTGTGTGTGTGTGTGTGTGTCTATATGTGTGTGCATGTGCATGTGTGTGTGTGTGTGTTTGTGTGGGTGTATATGTGTGTGCATGTGCATGTGGGGTTATATGTGCGTGCATGTGCATGTGTGTGTGCATGTGCATGTGTGTGTGTTTCTATATGTGTGTGCATGTGCATGTGTGTGTGTATTTGTGTGTGTGTCTGTGTGTGTGGGTGCATATGTGCGTGCATATGTGCGTGCATGTGTGTGTGTGTGCGTGCATGTGTGTGTGTGTGTGTGCGTGTGTGTGTGTATGTGTGTGTGTCTGTGTGTGTGGGTGTTGAGGGTCTGACCTCATGAGGAAATTACTATGCAGTGATTTTCTCCAAAATGACTGTGCTTAAATTGCTCTGAAAAGCAAATAATCACATCAGCGCCAAGAAACTTCATTTCCCATGATGCTTTGCACACGGAAGCATTGTGATGACGTCACCGCCTAATACCAGAAACACATTCTTTGCATGTGTGGGAGTCAGCGGAGCTTTCCCGCGAACTAAGACCATAAATCTTCAGCAAAGACAAAGAAACCTCGTTCTTTTGCCCAGGATACCTGGCGGTAAGGACACGCTTGTCGAACGCTCCGACTCCCTTGAGCACGCGGAAGCTCTAAGTGCCCAAGTTGAGGACACAGAACCAGCGGAGGAAAGCAACAACTCCATCCAGCTCTCAGAGACGCTGTAAGTTGTCAAACTCAGCACAAAAGAAACTTCGTTCTCTTTGTGTCCAGCCCGTGGAGAAACACTCACGGAGAACGCGAAAACAGCGGAGAAAGCCATCAAGCCGACGGACGACGCCGAGAACCGTCAAATCAAAACAGCGGGG